>JASGYR010000024.1:0-135820 GCA_030068185.1 Colletes collaris | reverse complement strand
CTACGCGAAATGTACGATCATCGTCCCAGTAAGCGGATATTACGAAGACCGTTCGAGGAGCGTGAGTGGAAAGAAGGCGAAGCAACCACCAGTATTGTCCACGAGAAGTAAATACTGTCCAATCGTGTACCGATTGCTGACGAGGCGTAATCGATTATATCGTCGATGGAATACCTGTACCGAGTCTGAGGGACCAGGCGCGCATCGGCAGATTTATAAAGGCAGCATCACGTTACTGCAAGCCTTCGAAAAGGTTACGCTGCGTGATAAAGTTTCAGCTGTGGCTGCGAGAAGGACGGACCAGCGAGGCGCGGGCGGCGGAGACGCCGGCGGCGAAACGACGAGCGACGGAGACTTCAGATGGCGAGGCGACGACAGAAGGCGAGAAGAAATCGTCCAAGGAAGAAAAGGAGAAGCGTTGTTTTAATGAGTACGTAGCGAAATCATGCGAGTATGGACTGTCCCACAAAGACGCAAGGCCAGAAATGTAACCAATGCGGCGAGCGAGGGCACATTGCGTCGAGATGCGTAAAGCGGCAAAATGTGGTGAGGAACGTCCAAGTAGGTGTGCAATTGCCTTGCAAAAAATATAGTAAGAAAATAAAAATTAACGGACATGAGATGCCGTAGCGCTTGTCGACACCGGAAGCGACATTTGCTTGTACGATCGGATAGATATATTCGACTATCACCTCCTTTAGATTTTAAAGAAATTCGTTTTCATTAGCATTGGTTCAAGCGATCTTTAACTTTAGGAGAGGTTACTTTAAATGTAGCAATAGACGGTCATATTTATCCTATTCTAGTACGCGTTGTGTCAGATACACTTTTTGAGCCACGATTTACTGGTCAGGTGCTGATTTTCTGAACACAGTTGAAATGACGACAAAGAGCCGGTGAAATTTCTATGCCTCCGCTGTTAAGACGATCATGTGTAGATGAGAGCGTTCCGGAAATTTTCCAAATTGATTTGACTTCCGACAAAATTGATGATATCAGTATGGAGTCCGCATACCGGAAACAAAGTACAGGAACGCAATTACCCCAATCTAGTCGCCAATTATCTCACGGTTGGGCCGCGAGACATTGATTACAAAATGACAATAACATTGAAAGACGAGGAACCTGTGTATCAACGCGCGTGAAGCTGTCGGCATTAGAAAAAGATCAGGTTAACGCGCAGATAAACGAATGGGTGAATGACGGAATTGTACGACCCTCTTGGTCTGAGTATACTAGTCCAATTGTATTGGCTAAAAAAAGGACGATACCCGTTAGACTTTGTGTTGACTATCGCCAGCTAAATAAAAAGATTGTTAAAGATAGATACCCATTACCGGTTATAGAGGATCAATTAGACTTATTACAGCAAACAGAATTTTATAGCACACTTGATCTAAAAATGGTTTCTTTCATGTGTGCTGGTAGATGAGCAGCAATCGAAAAATACACAGCCTTCATCTTGCCCGATGGGCATTATGAATTCATGCACGCCGTCCCACGTTTGGGTTTATGTAGCTCTCCGGCCGTGAACAACGATTTCTCAATATAGTTTTTAGAGATCTTATGCACGCCAAAATAGTGGTGCTTACATGGACGGTTTGATAGTACCGTCTATGGACTGTAGAAAGTGGGATGAGAAATCTCAGGGAGTGTATTGCGAGTTGCCAGCGAAGGCAGGACTGGTTATCCAATTGGCTGGCGGGTGGATTTCTGCAAGAGCGCGTTGGGCTACTAGGACATATTATAGAGAACAGTTGTGTATACCCCTCCGAGTAGCAAAACAAGAAGCTGTTTAAATTTCCAGGAACAACTTCCAAATGGCTAAAAAGCAAATACAAAGTTTCCTTGGTCTGAGCGGCTATTTTCAGTAAATTTGTTTTGAATTATTCTGCTATTGCACGTCCGTTGAGTGATTTATTAAAAAAGATACTAAATATGTGTTTGGCCGAAAGGGACGCATTTATTAAGTTAAAGGAAATGTCTTCAGCACTAAAGCCAGTTTTGAATTTGCATACGCGGTAGGCGCCCCGACAGAGGCGCTCCACACTGTTGCTTCCGATGTATGGGTACGGTTGCGATTTTGTTGCAAAAAGCGACCGCAGTAACGCCTGCCACCCAATATGTTACTATGGCGGCAAGACGACAGCAGCTGAACAAAGTATCCGAGCTACGAGAAACGAGGTGCGCTATAGTAAATGCAGTCAAAAAGTTCCACGTATATCTTCTGGGAATCGATTTCACGATCGTTACCGATTGTCGTGCGTTTACGATGACCTTAAATAAGAAAGATCATGTGTGTTATGGCACCTTGGGCGCTATTACTCGAAGAGTTTGAGTACACCATCGAGCATCGACCAGGCAAAAAATATGGCACATGTTGACGCGTTAAGTCGCAACCCGATAATAAACTGTAATTTGATTCCGGTGTGAAAGTGGCGGAGTTACGGCGCAATTAAGGAAAGCTCCCAGAAAGAGGATAGCGATATCAGGAAAATAGTTGACATAGTAAAATCGGGAAAGGTGAACGATTATGTGTTTAGGGGCGATCTGCTTTTTAAAGAGCGTGATGGTGACTTGTGTGTCTTGGTGCCTAAAGCAATGCAGTCGCAGGTCATTCGACAGGCACATGAAAGAGGTCACTTCTCAGTGGCAAAAAGCAGGCGATTGTGTGTAATGATTGCTATATTCCTAATATTAAGCCAAAAATTGAAAAAGATCGTCAAGAATTGTGTTGCATGTTATTTTAGCTGAGAGGAAACAGGGCAAGCAGGAAAGATTTCAGCCCGATAGCAAAGGGGAGGTTCCGTTAGACACCTTTACATATAGATATGTATTACTTCCTTCTACTAAAAAGGCATGCAAGCATATCTTTATTGTAATTGATGCTTTTTCCAAGTTTGCGTAGCTCTAGTAAACCAAAACCACGAGTGCAGAGCGAGGTTATAAATATATTAATAAAGCAGTCGTGTATTTTCGGCAATCCGTGCAGGGTATATCAGATCATTGGTGCGGCGTTTTACTTCCAGCGATTTTTCTGATTGTTATTGTACGAAGGAAAACATTGAACATGCTGGTACGACCGGTGTGCCGAGCGAATGGCCAAGCTGAGTGATTGAACAGAGTGCTTAACCTGCCGTTGCTGACAAAATTAGCGGATCCGGGATCGCGAGACGTGGCACAAATATTTAGGGACTGCACAGCAATGTATTAACTACAGCCATAAAGTAGAAGCATAGGAACGACTCCGTTTCAGTTCAATTGTTTGGTGTGCACGTGCGCGATTGCGAGATGAGCCAGAAATGTGGAAAGTTGCCAGAGTAGGTGGATCGAAATTTTCCAGAATGAGCGCGATGGGCTGCGAAGAGTATGCAAGAACGAATATTCAAAAATTCAGCGTGAAAATAAGCTTGGATTCCGATAAGCGTGGGACCGAGCCTATACATTATCGGGAGGGCGATTTGGTTTGCAATTAAAAAGAACCCAGCAGGGTCCCGGTTTGAAATTGGCAATAAGTATCTTGGACCTTATCAAGTAATTCAGGTATTGCCGTAAAAACAGATATGTAGTGCAGCGAGGAAGGGTAATCATGAAGGACCTTTTAGGACCTCTACTTCCACTGTAGGTGCATATGAAACCGTGGTCTGACATTAATTTTGAGGAGGAGGGACACAGATGTGAAAACTTAATATTCAGGGCGAATATTGTTTGGGATATTGAGTGTAGGGGTGAGTGAGAGAGAGTATGTGTGAGAGAGAGAATGAGCGAGCGACGTGCGCGAAGAGCAGAATGGGATTTTGAAATAATGGAGCAGCGGTCAAAACAGATGTCTCGCGGGGTGACCAAAAAGAAGACCGAAAAATGGCAGTTCGCAGTTTGCTGTTTGTTGTTTGACTTGATTCCCTACAAATATAATAATATACAATTCATTGTCTCACTCAATTCCCTACAAGACATACCCTCGAAATCCCGCGCATTTTCTAGAAAAAAATTCGAGCAGATGCTGAAATTTTTCGCGATAATTAAAAAATTATTATTTTTAGTTGCAGGAGTCAATTACTATCATTTTTTTTCATTGGACATACCCTCAAAATCCTATCCACTTTCACCCAGGGTTGAGAATGTGTGAAATATTTCGACAGGAGAAAAAAATTTCAGATCGTTCTGAAAATGTGTTTCAGTTCCGAGGGTCGATTATAATAATTTTTTGTGAATAGACATACCCTCGAAATTCTGCGCATTTTCTAGAAAAAAATTCGAGAAGATGCTGAAATTTTTAGAGAAAATTAAAAAATTTAGAATCGTTCTGAAAAAATTATTTCCAATTCCGAGGGTCGATTACAATAATTTTTTGTGAATAGACATACCCTCGAAATCCTGCGCATTTTCTAGAAAAAAATTCGAGCAGATGCGGTAATTGTTCGCGTTAATTAAAAACTTCCAAATCGTCATTGAAACCTTATTTTTAGTTGCAGGAGTCAATTACTATCATTTTTTCATTGGACATACCCTCGAAATCCTATCCACTTTCATGAAAAAAATTTCGATATGTGTGAAATGTTTCGACGGGAGAAAAAAATTTCGAATCGTTCTGAAAATATTATTTTCAGTTCCGAGGGTCGATTAAAATAATTTTTGGTGAATAGACATACCCACGAAATTCTGCGCATTTTCTAGAAAAAAATTAGAGGAAATGCTGAAAATTTTTTAGAAAATTAAAAAATTTCAAATAGTTCTGAAAAATTATTTACCAATTCCGAAAGGGTCGATTATAATACTTTTGGTGAATAGACATACCCTCGAAATTCTGCGCATTTTCTAGAGAAAAATTCGAGAATATGCTGTATTTTATGAGAAAATTAAAAAATTTCGAATCGTTCTGAAAAAATTATTTCCAATTCCGAGGGTCAATTACAATAATTTTTTGTTAATAGACATACCAAAGAAATTGTTAAAACAAGTGTATGTATGGCAAAACATGCGAACGCGAGCAAACACGAGCGAACACGAGCGAACACGAGCGAACACGAGCGAACTCGAGAAGACGCGCTTCTTTTGTCTCTGAGCTACCGTGTTTTGTGTTTTACATGTATCAGTTCAAATATTGTCCTCGTGCGAATCAGTCGCGGCATACCAAATACAATACTTTAAAAATAATACAGTGGGCTTTCATTCTTTCTTATCCACCTATCCACTGCATATAAGCCTCAACGAACACAGGCCC
Source organism: Colletes collaris (assembly GCA_030068185.1). NCBI lineage: Eukaryota > Metazoa > Arthropoda > Insecta > Hymenoptera > Colletidae > Colletes > Colletes collaris. Next base: position 130,596 of record JASGYR010000024.1, on the reverse strand, counting down.
AGGGTGGATGTTAAGAATTGCGTTGGGAAAAGATTGAATAAGTGCCACGTTTTGGAATAATATTCGAAAAAATATTTCGTGAGTGCGTAATTATTGCCGGTCGTTTGAAGTCAAGATGGCTACCTCGAATTACGATACGTGTGTATCGAACCGTTGAGAAAAAGACAATTATGATACATGGAAGATACAAGTGCAAGCGTTATTGATTAAAGCGACAATTGGAAGTACGTAAATGGCGGTACCGAAAGGGACCAGATGTGTCTCAGAGTGCGGAAACGATTACAGCGGCATGAGGATGGGACGAAGCAGATGCCAGAGCAAGATCGGATTTGATCTTGGCAATTAGTCCCGTCTGAACTCAAACAAACTAAAGAATTGCGAACATCGAATGAGATGTGGAAAAAGCAGGAAGAAATTGACCAGTCAAAGGGACCTGCGCGAAAAGCGATATTACTAAAGCATCTTACACTGCGAAAGATGGCGGAAGGCGACGACATAAGACAACATCTTAACAGTTTCTTCGATGCCGTGGATAAGCTGGAAGATATGGAGGTAAAAGTTAACCCAGGATATGTTGGCTGTTTTGTTGTTGGCTGGTTGCCCAGTTCGTTCAAGAATTTTCGGGTGGCTATAGAGACGAGGGACGAATACCCTTTCACCCGAGGCCCTCGAAATAAAAATACTTGAGAAGAGCGACTCGCGAACAAACAAGGGGACGAACCGTACGGTAGCGCGATGTGGATTCGAAAGTCAAACCGACAAAACAAAACCTTACAAGGAGCCACAACACACGGTGACGGTTATAACACAGAACGGAATAATCAAAGAAATTCTCCGAAAACACGATGTTACCGTTGCAAGAAAATCTGGACATCGAGGTCAAAGAAGCGAGTGTCCGTACCGCGGTTCCGCGGAAAGAAGTATTCAACTGCAGGTATGGTCGAAGGAAATTTTTTCCACCGATGAGGGACCAGACAAGCGAGTTGCTCACCAGAATTGGCGAGATGAATTTTGGACAACCGAAATTGGGCGAAATGGGTGTCTCGACGGTGGATGTTCATCTCATATGAGTAGCGAGGAGAAGTCCTTCAAGGAAATGAGGCCGTCTTCGTGTGGTACGTTGAATCTAGCCAACAACGCGTCAGCCCGAGTGGAAGGTCAAGGTACGGTTTGTTTATCCACGAAAAATTCCGGCGAAAAGACAATGTTAAAACTTCGCGAGACATTGTTTGTTCCCGACTTATTCGCACGAATCTCGCTGTCCGTCGCGAAAATTACCGACTAGCGGATTTGATGTTTTGTTTACAAAACATAACGCCAGAAGTGCTGAAACCTAACGGAGAAATAGTTTTTGCTGCCGACCGGAAGCGATAATTTATATTATATTCGCCCTACAGCGTTTCTATTTGATTGTGAGTCGGAATCTTTAGGCGGTAGATAGTTATGGCATAGGCTCAACGGTCATATTAAAGAGGAAAGACTGCGGAAAATTAAATGCTGCGGAAGCGTACGTGGTGATTCATTCTGAAAAAGCGAAAAATTACAGGTCTGCGAAATATGTTTGTGTTCCAAAATGTCCAGACTACCTTTTCCGAAAAGGTCTGATCCCAGCGGTCAGTGTGCTCGAAATAGCCACATACCGATGTATGCGGTCCGATGGATGTAAAATCAATCGGCAGCACGAGATACTTTATCATTTTTATTGATGATTGTACACGTTGGTGCGAAGTATATTGCCTGCGACAGAAGAAGCGAAGCGTTATCACTTTAAGAAATTTAAAAATCAAGCAGAGAATCACACGGGGATGCGAGTCAAACATTTACAGTCAGGATAACGGGCGGGCTGGCAAACGACGAATTTAATAAATACGCAGATTCGTGCGGAATCAAAGGCGGCTGACGGTGACGTATACACTTCAGCCAAAACGAGGTCGCTGAACGGAAAAATCGGACCCTCGTTGAGACGGCGCGATGTTTACTTCTTCAAGCTGGACTTCCGAAACGATTTTGGGCGAAGGCGATCTCTACGGCAAATTGCCGCGCGTAATATAGTGCCCCTCGCGAGCCCTTAATGGTGATACCGCTTGTCATTGTTGGACGAGGTAAAATACCACGACGTTTCACATTTTAAAGTGTTCGGTTCCAAAGTTATCACGTTAAGTCCCGGAACCCACAAAAACTGAAATTCGATTAGCGTGCGGGAGAAGGAATTTTCCTCATTATTCAGAAGAAAGGCGAAGGGATTTAGAGTATAGATTCCAGAGAAAAATCGTGGAGATATATTCTCGAGAACCCATTAAACCCGTTAACGAAACATTAAAGAAGAAAAATAATTTTTCGGAAATAAATGTACAAAAATGATGCAGTCGATTCGAAGCTGAAACAAACAAATCGCGACTGTCAAATAATTGTGTATGATGAAAGCATCATTAGGGTTTCTTGTTGATCCCCGCGAAAACCCAAATAGTATAACAATACGTACAAGCGGAGAATCGTCACCTGGATGCACGATACAGATAATCTCGTCGTAAAGATGAATTTGAGAGACGAGACTCCTCGGAAGAAATAAAGGAAGTAAGCCGGGGAGGCCTCGAATTCTACGGACAGGGAGCCGCATTAGGCCGAGAAAATTGCGTAGCTTTAATGGAAATCGAAGATAATGTACAAGTTGGCAGGGAAGGGGGATGACGACGTATTTGAAAACGATACTATCGTGCCGTCAAATGCCGGAGTCCGCGAGCATTGCTGGGAATACCTTTGCGAGATGCACTCTCGCGGACCGGAACGTGACAGAGTGGCGTACAGCGATTCGAAAGGAAATAATGGCGATGTTAAAAATGACGTTTGGAAAATGGTTGATCGCCCTCGCGATCACCAGAGTCATTAGTTGCCGTATGGTTCTTTTGATAAAATTAGTGCTAACAGGCAGAACTAGGCAAATCATAGAAAAGCGCGGTTAGTCGCGCGTGGGTTTTCACAACGTCCGGGTTTAGATTTCGAAGAAACTCACGCTTCGGTAACAAGACTAAGTTCGATTCGAATAGTAATGGCACTGGCTGTCGAATTTGATATGACGGTTCACCAATTGGACGTGTCTGCAGCGTATTTAAATGGAGAAGACGATAAAGATATTTTTATGGGTGCCAGATGTCCTTCTCGAGTCTTCACTCCGAGAAATTATATCCATTCAGATCGAATGAATGTAAAGAGAGAGCACAAAAGATGTTGAAATAAAATTTCGAACGGTGACAAAGTATGTTAAAATTAAGAAAGCCTTATATATGGCTTAAAGCAAACAGGTAGGCAGTGGAATATTCGTCTAGACACAGAACTTTGCGAAGTATTGGCTTTACCCCCTACATGTACCGATCCCGTTGCGTATATATTCTTCGAAAGGGGGAGCAATTTGCGATTCTAGCCGTTTATGTAGACGACATAGTGCTTGCTGCCAGGAATAGTACATGGCTTCGAGCGTGTAAAGAAAATCTTGATGCAGAGATTCGAAATGACAGATTCAGGAAAGAGGTGATCATTGTCTAGGAATCGAATTTCCAAGAAAGCATCGAAATAGCCGAATAGAAATACGACAGAGCAGTTGCATTGAAAGACTGTTAGAAGGGTTTGGAATGCGAAATTCGAACCCTGTTTCCTCTCCGATGGATCCTTCCCGAAGCTTACGGAAACCAGAAAGGGTGGGCAGTAAGAGACTAAGGATTTTCCTTATAGGGAACTTGTAGGATCCCTCATGTATTTGGCGATAGCCACACGTCTAAACATAGCTCACGCAGCGAGCGCACTTGCCGGTCAATTCCACTCATGCTATGGTCGCGGGCTTACTGTATTGCGGCAAAGCGAGTACTCCGTTATCTTAAATTTTTCACCGATTTGGGGTATATGTTTCCGAAAGGACGATGGCGTTTTGCGGGGCTACTCAAGACTCCGATTGGGCAGCGGGCATGTGGATCCGAAGATCTTATGCAGGATTCATTTTTGTAATGAACGGCGGACCTGCAGCCCGAGGTTGCAAGTCACGCAAGCAGCTTACGGTCGCGCTCTCTACGATGGAGGCCGAGTATATATGGCTCTGGCGGAAGAAGCGACAAAGAAGCCATTCATCTTCTGGCGATTTCTAAGCTCCGTTTAGATTGCCTCGAAACAAAAATATATTCCGCTGTTTAACGATAACTTCAGTGCAATAGGATTAGCTAAAAATCCGATTTTCCACGGTAGATCCAAGCATATTGATATAAGACACCACTTTGTGCGAGAAAAGTTAAAGGACGGTAGCGTGCGGGTTCTCCATAAAGCGTCTAAAGATTTGATTGCGGATGTGTTGACAAAAGGTCTTTCTATGGGCCGAGTCATAACCGATGTATTCCATTCTTAGGGATCTGTAAGTGTTATTATCGTAGAGTGAATGACCGTGTTATTCGGAAGTAGCAGTAAAAAATGTATATATTTACGTTCCACGTTTTGAGAGACATTACAAAACAAGTGTATGTATGTGGCCAAAACATGCGAACGCGAGCATATTACGAAACGAACCTGAGCGACCTGAGCGAACACGAGCGAGCTCAGAGAGGACGAGCTTCTTTCGTCTCCTGAAGAGCTACCGTGTTTTGTGTTTTACATGTATCAGTTCAAATATTGTCTGCGTGCAGATCAGTCGCATTTATGCAAAATACAATACGTTACAAATAATACAGTGTGGTTTCATTCTTTCATATCCACCTATCCACTGCATATAAGCCTCAACAGAAATCCTGCGCATTTTCTAGAAAAAAATTCGAGCAGATGCTGAAATTTTTCGCGATAATTAAAAAATTTCAAATCGTCGTGGAAAAATTATTTTTAGTTGCAGGAGTCAATTACTATCATTTTTTTTCATTAGACATACCCTCAAAATCCTATCTACTTTCGCGAAAAAAATTTGAGAATGTGTGAAATGTTTCGACGGGAGAAAAAAATTTCGATTCGTTCTGAAAATATTATTTTCAGTTCCGAGGGTCGATTATAATAATTTTTGGTGAATAGACATACCCTCGAAATTCTGCGCATTTTCTAGAAAAAAATTCGAGAAGATGCTGAAATTTTTCGAGAAAATTAACAAATTTCGAATCGTTCTGAAAATATTATTTCCAATTCCGAGGGTCGATTACAATAATTTTTTGTGAATAGACATACCCTCGAAATCCTGCGCATTTTCTAGAAAAAAATTCGAGCAGATGCTGAAATTTTTAGAGAAAATTAAAAAATTTCGAATCGTTCTGAAAAAATTATTTCCAATTCCGAGGGTCGATTATAATAATTTTTGGTGAATAGACATACCCTCGAAATTCTGCGCATTTTCTAGAAAAAAATTCGAGAAGATGCTGAAATTTTATGAGAAAGTTAAAAAATTTCAAATCGTCGTGGAAAAATTATTTTTAGTTGCAGGAGTCAATTACTATCATTTTTTTTCATTAGACATACCCTCAAAATCCTATCCACTTTCGCGAAAAAAATTTGAGAATGTCTGAAATGTTTCGACGGGAGAAAAAAATTTCGAATCGTTCTGAAAATATTATTTTCAGTTCCGAGGGTCGATTACAATAATTTTTAGTGAATAGACATACCCTCGAAATTCTGCGCATTTCAGAAAAAATTCGAGAAGATGCTGAAATTTTCGAGAAAATTAAAAATTTCAAATTGTTCTGAAAAAATTATTTTCGGTTGCAGTGGTCAGTTACAGTCATGTTTGGTGAATAGACATACCATCGAAATCCTGCGCACTTTCTAGATAGAAGAATTTGAGTAGGTACTGAAATTTTTCGGCGATAATTAAAAATTTCAAATCGTTCTAAAACAATTATTTTGCTTGCAGGGTCAATTACAGTCATTGTTGGTGAATAGACATACCCCCGAAATCCTGCGCATTTTCTAGAAAAAATTCGAGAAGATGCTGAAATTTTTCGAGAAAATTAAAAAATTTCGAATCGTTCTGAAAAAATTATTTCCAATTCCGAGGGTCGATTACAATAATTTTTTGTGAATAGACATACCCTCAAAATCTGTGAGAGAGATTCACGGCAGGTTATTGAACGTGCACCAAATAAAGAGCCTCGGGTTTCGTTATAACTGATTTATTATAAGAAAGTTTAAATTACAACGAGGCAACGCGAGATCGAGCAAACAACTCGAACAAGGGAACAGATCAGACAGACAATTGAAATGAAGATGTGCCCGACACCGGGTGGCACGTTTGAAGCCCGTGTATCGTTTATTCTAACACTCCCCCTCGAGACAAGGGCGATTAATACCGTCCCATAAGTTCATTCCTAGGAGTTCGACACATTTTTCATGTTTCAGTCTGGGTAGTCCTTTGGTCAGGATATCGGCGGTCATTTCATCCGTTGAAACATGTTGAATTTTCACCCTTTTGTTACGCAAAACTTCTCGTACAAAGTGATGCCTTACGTCGATATGTTTGCTTCTGACATGAAAGACGGGGTTTTCAGCAAGTTTCTGTGCTCCAAGGTTATCATTAAACATTACGACGTCGGCCAGATTATTGAATCCCAAATCGACGAGAAAACTTCGAAAATAGAGGCATTCCTTGGCGCCTTCTGTAAGAGCCATATATTCTGCTTCGGTCGAAGATAGCGCGACGGTTCTTTGTTTCTTGGATTCCCAAGATATTGGTCCGGAACTCAAAATTGTCGTGTGTCCAGTGTATGATCGGCGATCGTTTGGACAAGACGCCCAGTCGGAGTCAACGAAGCATTTAAGGGGATCATTTGATGGTTTGAACGTTATTCCCATCCCTATGGTGCCCTTCAGATAACGTAAGACTCTTTTTGCTGCCGTCCAATGAGTGCTATCGTGGCAATCGTTAAACTGACTCAATGAGCTAACGCCAAAAGCGATATCCGGCCTGGTAGAGACAGCAAGATACATTAGAGCTCCGACGAGTTCTCTGTATGGTCTTTTCGATGCTTCTGGATCCAAGGAACTGTTTAATTTCTCGAGTTTGATGCTAGAATCCATAGGGGTCTTGGCCGCTTTCGACTCTGTCATTCCGAAACGGTCCAGAACTTCTCTTATGTAGCCTGTTTGAGTTAAGCTGATAGCATTTTCACTTCGAGAGAATTCAATCCCAAGGCAATAGCTGATCTCACCGAGATCTTTAACATCAAATTCCTGGGCTAGACCCGTTTTCAATCTCTTGATTTTTGACAAATTTCTTGAGGCAATTATTATATCATCGACATAAATTGCAATTAAGGTCAAGTCTTCGTCTTTTCCTAGCTGATAAACGCATGGATCAGCGTTGGTCGGCACGGCACCCAGTCTTCTGAGAGATTTGTCGAGTGTTGCGTGCCACGTTCTTCCAGCTTGACGTAGTCCGTACAATGCCTTTTTCAAGAGGCACACTTTATCATTAGATTCAAGTTCTTTGATCATAGTCTTAGCCTGCTTACGTATTTCGCTGTTTCGTTCTTCCTTATCGATGAGGAATTCCAGCGCTTCAATAATGAGTTTTGGAGGTTCCATAAAAATCTCCTCTTTGAGAACTCCGTTCAGATAGGCAGTTGTTATGTCCAGTTGATGCATTTTCATTCCCAGCTCAACTGCTAGTGCGACGATCAGCCGAATAGAGCTTAAGCGCGCAACTGGAGCGAACGTCTCGTTGAAATGGATTCCTGGACGTTGAGCAAAGCCTTGCGCTACTAAACGCGCTTTCCTCTTGTCGATCGTTCCATCGGATCTGTATTTATTCCGCAGTACCATGCGACTTCCGATGATCTGTGCGCTTTTAGGCCTATCTACGATTTCCCAAGTTTTATTCTTGATTAAACATTTTAATTCCGTAGCTATGGCATCAAACCATTCTTCAGACTCCGATCCATTCACGGCCTCACTTACAGAAATCTCCGTAGCGAAGGCGAATTCCGCGTTAGCATATCCGGCGTTGGTGTCGAAAGTCTGATATTCTTTCCGAGGTCTCCCCTTAATCCAGTATGAACAAGTCTTGGTCTTCCTCGTGCTCGTCGTAAACCGGCCAGCGGTTGTAAATTCTCCTCATTTTCGTCCTCATGTTCGACTTCTTGTGGATTTTCCTCTGGATCTTCCGAGTGGAGAGTTTCGATGAAAACCTCCCGAGGAACCGGCTCCGAATTCCGACTTTCGTTTTCTATTCCCACGACGAGATTTTCTGGGACGAAGTCACTGTACTTTCCTGGAGAGATGTCGATCTTCTCTTTGAAGACAACGTCTCGAGTAATAACGACTTTCTTCTCGTCGGGTACCCACACTCTATAGGCCTTAGAGTGGTCCGAATAACCAAGGAAGATTCCTTTTTTACTTCGTTTGTCGAATTTTCCTTTTTCGGGTTTTGAATTGAGGAAGAAGACTCGAACAACCGAATTCTTTGAATCTGCTCACATCTGGTATATTTCCAGTCCAGATTTCATATGGCAATTTTCCATTTAAAATCCTCGTGGGACATCTGTTGCGGATGTAGTTCGCAGTTGAAATCGCCTCGGCCCAAAAAATAGTAGGTAGTCCAGACTGTATAAGAATACACCGAGCCATGTCGAGTAAAGTGCGATATTTCCTTTCCGCAATGCCATTTTGCTCCGGATTATGAGCGACGGTAAGTCTCCTGACGATTCCATGTTCTTTAAGATAAATATCAAATTCTTTATTAAGATACTCTTTTCCATTGTCGGACTGAAGATATTTAACCTTTTTGTTCTTTTGATTTTCGACTTTTCTATGGAACTCTTTAAATTTCTCAAATACCTCGTTTTTGACCTTAAAAGTATACTTCGCACCATCTCGAAGAATCATCGACGAATGTCACAAAATACCTCGCCTTGTTGAGCGACTCCACCCGCATAGGGCCGCAGACGTCCGAGTGTATGATGTCGAGCAAATCGGTTTTCCTATTCGATTTCTTTGGAAAAGGCGTTCTCGTCATCTTCCCCTGTAAACAGATGTCACACTCAAGTTTAACGTCAGCTTCTTCAAAATCGAGGCCTTTGAGAGTTTTGCTGTTTTTTGCGTTCACGAGATCCTTGAAATTTAGATGTCCTAGTCGACGATGCCAGGTCATGATATCCGATGACTTCCCCGAAGATTCCGCTGATATTTTGCACTCTTGATTTTTGTGCACTCGCAGTCCATTAACTTTCTCGGCCAGCATTTTGGTTTTCCCGTTGCGATCCACTATGAGTGCTTCGTTTTTCTTAAAAATCACATCATAATTATTTTCGGTAATTTTGCTGACAGATAATAAATTTGAACGTAAATCGGGTACATGCAATGCGTCGTTTAATCGAATATTATTTTGTTTACCAGCAATGTCAGTTGAAAATATAACAGTCCCTCTCGCTTTGATCTCTGTAGACACATTGTTAGCTAAATTTAGCTTACCGTTTTCCGTATTTTCTATTTTCGAGAAATCGTGTAGTTGCTTACAGAAATGCGAGGTGGCCCCACTGTCCAAGCACCATTTCAGCTCGTCGTGTTCATCCTGTTGTTTCCTCGCTGACATCGCCGCGTACCTTATAAAAAATTCTTCAGATGCGAGCAAACTCACTTTTTCATCCGTATTTTACGCGTCATGAGGAATCTCTTTAATCATGACCCAACAATTAGCAGCCTTGTTCCCGAATTTTCTACATCGATGACATTGAAACTTGAATTTCCTTCTGATTCCGACGATTCCTTTTCTTCTTGAAATTCGAGCGATATTTTGAACCCTTGCTTGCCAACATGATGTTTTCTATTGGATTTTGCCGTCACTTTTCCGAGCATCACTCTCTTCTACTATTTTCACACGAAGAACTTCAGGGGTCGGTAACTCATCACGAGATTCAATTGCGCATCGAAAATTTTCGAAATTTGATGGCAAACTGTACAAGAGCATAACCGCGAGCAAGTCCGGATTGATTTCAACATCCATATCTTTTAATTTATCAACCGCGTCGAAAAACTTATTTACATGTTCGCGCACATCGTCGCCGTTTTCCATGCGCTGAAGAGTCAGTTGTTTTAACAACGTCGCTTTTCTCGCTGGCCCCGTCGATTGATATATTACTTAGAGTTTCAGCCAAATTTCGCGAGACGTAGAACACCCTTTCACTTGCTTTAGCTCGGAGGGACTAATCGACAAGATGATATCAGATTTGGCTTTGTTATCGTGCTTTATCCATAAATTCTTGGCCGCTCGAGAAGCATCATCTGCTTCGGATGTCGGTTTCACCAAATCACCATTCACGTATAACCACGCGACGTTTTTTACTAACAATGCCTCCATTTGCATCTTCCACGTGTCATAGTTTTCTTTGTTAAGGGTTTCGATTCTCGACATGCCAAACGCGTTCATCTTTATTCACCAACACTCGTGACGTGTGATTTTAACCTCGACTAACTTTCGGCACAACACAATTCCGATTTTCCTTCGACTCAATTTTTCGGTTAATCTGGGCCCATAACCTGTGAGAGAGATTCACGGCAGGTTATTGAACGTGCACCAAATAAAGAGCCTCGGGTTTCGTTATAACTGATTTATTATAAGAAAGTTTAAATTACAACGAGGCAACGCGAGATCGAGCAAACAACACGAACAAGGGAACAGATCAGACAGACAATTGAAATGAAGATATGCCCGACACCGGGTGGCACGTTTGAAGCCCGTGTATCGTTTATTCTAACAGAAATCCTGCGCATTTTCTAGAAAAAAATTCGAGAATGTGTGAAATGTTTCGACGGGAGAAAAAAATTTCGAATCGTTCTGAAAATATTATTTTCAGTTCCGAGGGTCGATTACTATAATTTTTGGTGAATAGACATACCCTCGAAATTCTGCGCATTTTCTAGAAAAAAATTCGAGAAGATGCTGAAATTTTATGAGAAAATTAAAAAATTTCAAATCGTCGTGGAAAAATTATTTCCAATTCCGAGGGTCGATTACAATAATTTTTTGTGAATAGACATACCCTCGAAATCCTGCGCATTTTCTAGAAAAAAATTCGAGCAGATGCTGAAATTTTTCGCGATAATTAAAAACTTCAAATCGTCGTGGAAAAATTATTTTTAGTTGCAGGAGTCAATTACTATCATTTTTTTTCATTAGACATACCCTCAAAATCCTATCCACTTTCGCGAAAAATATTTGAGAATGTATGAAATGTTTCGACGGGAGAAAAAAATTTCGAATCGTTCTGAAAATATTATTTTCAGTTACGAGGGTCGATTACAATAATTTTTGGTGAATAGACATACCCTCGAAATTCTGCGCATTTTCTAGAAAAAAATTCGAGAAGATGCTGAAATTTTTCGAGAAAATTAAAAATTTTCGAATCGTTCTGAAAAAATTATTTCCAATTCCGAGGGTCAATTACAATAATTTTTGGTGAATAGACATACCCTAGAAATCCTGCGCATTTTCTAGAAAAAAATTCGAGAATGTGTGAAATGTTTCGACGGGAGAACAAAATTTCGAATCGTTCTGAAAATATTATTTTCAGTTCCGAGGGTCGATTACTATAATTTTTGGTGAATAGACATACCTTCGAAATTCTGCGCATTTTCTAGAAAAAAATTCGAGAATATGCTGAAATTTTATGAGAAAATTAAAAAATTTCAAATCGTCGTGGAAAAATTATTTTTAGTTGCAGGAGTCAATTACTATCATTTTTTTTCATTAGACATACCCTCAAAATCCTATCCACTTTCGCGAAAAAAATTGAGAATGTGTGAAATGTTTCGACGGGAGAAAAAAATTTCGAATCGTTCTGAAAATATTATTTTCAGTTCCGAGGGTCGATTACAATAATTTTTGGTGAATAGACATACCCTCGAAATTCTGCGCATTTTCTAGAAAAAAATTCGAGAAGATGCTGAAATTTTTCGAGAAAATTAACAAATTTCGAATCGTTCTGAAAAAATTATTTTCAGTTCCGAGGGTCGATTACAATAATTTTTGGTGAATAGACATACCCTCGAAATCCTGCGCATTTTCTAGAAAAAAATTCGAGCAGATGCTGAAATTTTTCCCGATAATTAAAAAATTTCAAATCGTCGTGGAAAAATTATTTTTAGTTGCAGGAGTCAATTACTAACATTTTTTTTCATTAGACATACCCTCAAAATCCTATCCACTTTCGCGAAAAAATTTGAGAATGTATGAAATGTTTCGACGGGGGAAAAAAATTTCGAATCGTTCTGAAAATATTATTTTCAGTTCCGAGGGTCGATTATAATAATTTTTGGTGAATAGACATACCCTCGAAATTCTGCGCATTTTCTAGAAAAAATTCGAGAAGATGCTGAAATTTTTCGAGAAAATTAAAAAATTTCGAATCGTTCTGAAAAAATTATTTCCAATTCGGAGGTCGATTACAATAATTTTTGGTGAATAGACATACCCTCGAAATCCTGCGCAATTTCTAGAAAAAAATTCGAGCAGATGCTGAAATTTTTCGCGATAAATAAAAATTTCAAATCGTCGTGGAAAAATTATTTTTAGTTGAAGGAGTCAATTACTATCATTTTTTTTCATTAGACATACCCTCAAAATCCTATCCACTTTCGCGAAAAAATTTGAGAATGTATGAAATGTTTCGACGGGAGAAAAAATTTCGAATCGTTCTGAAAATATTATTTTCAGTTCCGAGGGTCGATTACAATAATTTTTGGTGAATAGACATACCCTCGAAATTCTGCGCATTTTCTAGAAAAAAATTCGAGAAGATGCTGAAATTTTTCGAGAAAATTAAAAATTTCGAATCGTTCTGAAAAAATTATTTTCAGTTCCGAGGGTCGATTACAATAATTTTTGGTGAATAGACATACCCTCGAAATTCTGCGCATTTTCTAGAAAAAAATTCGAGAAGATGCTGAAATTTTTCGAGAAAATTAAAAAATTTCGAATCGTTCTGAAAAAATTATTTTTAGTTGCAGGAGTCAATTACTATCATTTTTTTTCATTAGACATACCCTCAAAATCCTATCCACTTTCGCGAAAAAAATTTGAGAATGTGTGAAATGTTTCGACAGGAGAAAAAAATTTCGAATCGTTCTGAAAATATTATTTTCAGTTCCGAGGGTCGATTACAATAATTTTTGGTGAATAGACATACCCTCGAAATTCTGCGCATTTTCTAGAAAAAATATCGAGAAGATGCTGTAATTTTTCGAGAAAATTAAAAATTTCGAATCGTTCTGAAAAATTATTTCCAATTCCGAGGGTCGATTACAATAATTTTTGGTGAATAGACATACCCTCGAAATCCTGCGCATTTTCTAGAAAAAATTCGAGAAGATGCTGAAATTTTTCGCGATAATTAAAAAATTTCAAATCGTCGTGGAAAAATTATTTTTAGTTGCAGGAGTCAATTACTATCATTTTTCTCATTAGACATACCCTCAAAATCCTATCCACTTTCGCGAAAAAAATTTGAGAATGTATGAAATGTTTCGACGGGAGAAAAAAATTTCGAATCGTTCTGAAAATATTATTTTCAGTTCCGAGGGTCGATTACAATAATTTTTGGTGAATAGGCATACCCTCGAAATTCTGCGCATTTTCTAGAAAAAAGTTCGAGAAGATGATCAAATTTTTCGAGAAAATTAACATATTTCGAATCTGTTCTGAAAAAATTATTTCCAATTCCGAGGGTCGATTACAATAATTTTTTGTGAATAGACATACCAAAGAAATCCTGCGCATTTTCTAGAAAAAAATTCGAGAATGTGTGAAATGTTTCGACGGGAGAACAAAATTTCGAATCGTTCTGAAAATATTATTTTCAGTTCCGAGGGTCGATTACTATAATTTTTGGTGAATAGACATACCCTCGAAATTCTGCGCATTTTCAAGAATAAAATTCGAGAATATGCTGAAATTTTTCGAGAAAATTACAAAATTTCAAATCGTCGTGGAAAAATTATTGTTAATTGCAGGAGTCAATTACTATCATTTTTTTTCATTAGACATACCCTCAAAATCCTGTCCACTTTCGCGAAAAAAATTTGAGAATGTGTGAAATGTTTCGACGGGAGAAAAAAATTTCGAATCGTTCTGAAAATATTATTTTCAGTTCCGAGGGTCGATTACAATAATTGTTGGTGAATAGACATACCCTCGAAATTCTGCGCATTTTCTAGAAAAAATTCGAGAAGATGCTGAAATTTTTCGAGAAAATTAACAAATTTCGAATCGTTCTGAAAAAATTATTTCCAATTCCGAGGGTCGATTACAATAATTTTTTGTGAATAGACATACCCTCGAAATCCTGCGCATTTTCTAGAAAAAAATTCGAGCAGATGCTGAAATTTTTCGCGATAATTAAAAAATTTCAAATCGTCGTGGAAAAATTATTTTTAGTTGCAGGAGTCAATTACTATCATTTTTTCATTAGACATACCCTCAAAATCCTATCCACTTTCGCGAAAAAAATTTGAGAATGTATGAAATGTTTCGACGGGAGAAAAAATTTCGAATCGTTCTGAAAATATTATTTTCAGTTCCGAGGGTCGATTATAATAATTTTTGGTGAATAGACATACCCTCGAAATTCTGCGCATTTTCTAGAAAAAAATTCGAGAAGATGCTGAAATTTTTCGACGGGAGAACAAAATTTCGAATCGTTCTGAAAATATTATTTTCAGTTCCGAGGGTCGATTACTATAATTTTTGGTGAATAGACATACCCTCGAAATTCTGCGCATTTTCTAGAAAAAAATTCGAGCAGATGCTGAAATTTTATGAGAAAATTAAAAAATTTCAAATCGTCGTGGAAAAATTATTTTTAGTTGCAGGAGTCAATTACTATCATTTTTTTTCATTAGACATACCCTCAAAATCCTATCCACTTTCGCGAAAAAAATTTGAGAATGTATGAAATGTTTCGACGGGAGAAAAAATTTCGAATCGTTCTGAAAATATTATTTTCAGTTCCGAGGGTCGATTACAATAATTTTTGGTGAATAGACATACCCTCGAAATTCTGCGCATTTTCTAGAAAAAAATTCGAGAAGATGCTGAAATTTTTCGAGAAAATTAAAAAATTTCGAATCGTTCTGAAAAAATTATTTCCAATTCCGAGGGTCGATTACAATAATTTTTTGTGAATAGACATACCCTCGAAATCCTGCGCATTTTCTAGAAAAAAATTCGAGCAGATGCTGAAATTTTTCGCGATAATTAAAAAATTTCAAATCGTCGTGGAAATATTATTTTTAGTTGCAGGAGTCAATTACTATCATTTTTTTTCATTAGACATACCCTCAAAATCCTATCCACTTTCGCGAAAAAAATTTGAGAATGTATGAAATGTTTCGACGGAGAAAAAAATTTCGAATCGTTCTGAAAATATTATTTTCAGTTCCGAGGGTCGAGTACTATAATTTATGGTGAAAAGAAATACCCTCGATATTCTGCGCATTTTCTAGAAAAAATTCGAGAAGATGCTGAAATTTTTCGACGGGAAAATTAAAAATTTCGAATCGTTCTGAAAAAATTATTTCCAGTTCCGAGGTCGATTACAATAATTTTGGTGAATAGACATACCCTCGAAATCCTGCGCATTTTCTAGAAAAAATTCGAGCAGATGCTGAAATTTTCGCGATAATTAAAAATCTCAAATCGTCATGGAAAAATTATTTTTAGTTGCAGGAGTCAATTACTATCATATTTTCATTAGACATACCCTCAAAATCCTATCCACTTTCGCGAAAAAAATTTGAGAATGTATGAAATGTTTCGACGGGAGAACAAAATTTCGAATCGTTCTGAAAATATTATTTTCAGTTCCGAGGGTCGATTACAATAATTTTTGGTGAATAGACATACCCTCGAAATTCTGCGCATTTTCTAGAAAAAAAATCGAGAAGATGCTGAAATTTTTCGAGAAAATTAAAAAATTTCGAATCGTTCTGAAAATATTATTTTCAGTTCCGAGGGTCGATTACTATAATTTTTGGTGAATAGACATACCCTCGAAATCCTGCGCATTTTCTAGAAAAAAATTCGAGCAGATGCTGAAATTTTTCGCGATAAATAAAAAATTTCAAATCGTCGTGGAAAAATTATTTTTAGTTGCAGGAGTCAATTACTATCATTTTTTTTCATTAGACATACCCTCAAAATCCTATCCACTTTCTCGAAAAAAATTTGAGAATGTATGAAATGTTTCGACGGGAAAAAAAATTTCGAATCGTTCTGAAAATATTATTTTCAGTTCCGAGGGTCGATTACAATAATTTTTGGTGAATAGACATACCCTCGAAATCCTGCGCATTTTCTAGAAAAAATTCGAGCAGATGCTGAAATTTTTCGCGATAATTAAAAAATTTCAAATCGTCGTGGAAAAATTATTTTAGTTGCAGGAGTCAATTACTATCATTTTTTTTCATTAGACATACCCTCAAAATCCTATCCACTTTCGCGAAAAAAATTTGAGAATGTATGAAATGTTTCGACGGGAGATAAAAATTTCGAATCGTTCTGAAAATATTATTTTCAGTTCCGAGGGTCGATTACTAATTTTTGGTGAATAGACATACCCTCGAAATTCTGCGCATTTTCTAGAAAAAAATTCGAGAAGATGCTGAAATTTTTCGAGAAAATTAAAAAATTTCGAATCGTTCTGAAAAAATTATTTTCAGTTCCGAGGGTCGATTACTATAATTTTTGGTGAATAGACATACCCTCGAAATTCTGCGCATTTTCTAGAAAAAAATTCGAGAAGATGCTGAAATTTTTCGAGAAAATTAAAAAATTTCAAATCGTCGTGGAAAAATTATTTTTAGTTGCAGGAGTCAATTACTATCATTTTTTTTCATTAGACATACCCTCAAAATCCTATCCACTTTCGCGAAAAAAATTTGAGAATGTGTGAAATGTTTCGACGGGAGAACAAAATTTCGAATCGTTCTGAAAATATTATTTTCAGTTCCGAGGGTCGATTACAATAATTTTGGTGAATAGACATACCCTCGAAATTCTGCGCATTTTCTAGAAAAAAATTCGAGAAGATGCTGAAATTTTTCGAGAAAATTAAAAAATTTCTAATCGTTCTGAAAAAATTATTTAAATTTGCTGGAGTCAATTACAATAATTTTTTTTAAATAGACATACCAAATAAATCCTGCGCAATTTCTAGAAAAAAATTCGAGAATGTGTGAAATGTTTCGACGGGAGAAATAAAATTTCGAATCGTTCTGAAAATATTATTTTCAGTTCCGAGGGTCGATTACAATAATTTTTGGTGAATAGACATACCCTCGAAATTCTGCGCATTTTCTAGAAAAAATTCGAGAAGATGCTGAAATGTTATGAGAAAATTAAAAAATTTCAAATCGTCGTGGAAAAATTATTTTTAGTTGCAGGAGTCAATTACTATCATTTTTTTCATTAGACATACCCTCAAAATCCTATCCACTTTCTAGAAAAAAATTTGAGAATGTATGAAATGTTTCGACGGGAGAAAAAAATTTCGAATCCTTCTGAAAATATTATTTTCAGTTCCGGGGGTCGATTACAATAATTTTTGGTGAATAGACACACCCTCGAAATTCTGCGCATTTTCTAGAAAAAAATTCGAGAAGATGCTGAAATGTTTCGACGGGAGAACAAAATTTCGAATCGTTCTGAAAATATTATTTTCAGTTCCGAGGGTCGATTACAATAATTTTTGGTGAATAGAGATACCCTCGAAATCCTGCGCATTTTCTAGAAAAAAATTCGAGCAGATGCTGAAAATTTCGCGATAATTAAAAAATTTCAAATCGTCGTGGAAAAATTATTTTTAGTTGCAGGAGTCAATTACTATCATTTTTTTCATTAGACATACCCTCAAAATCCTATCCACTTTCGCGAAAAAATTTGAGAATGTATGAAATGTTTCGACGGGAGAAAAAAATTTCGAATCGTTCTGAAAATATTATTTTCAGTTCCGAGGGTCGATTACAATAATTTTTTATGAATAGACATACCCTCGAAATTCTGCGCATTTTCTAGAAAAAAATTCGAGAAGATGCTGAAATTTTTCGAGAAAATTAAAAAATTTCGAATCGTTCTGAAAAAATTATTTCCAATTCCGAGGGTCGATTACAATAATTTTTGGTGAATAGACATACCATCGAAATCCTGCGCATTTTCTAGAAAAAAATTCGAGCAAATGCTGAAATTTTTCGCGATAATTAAAAAATTTCAAATCGTCGTGGAAATATTATTTTTAGTTGCAGGAGTCAATTACTATAATTTTTGGTGAATAGACATACCCTCAAAATCCTATCCACTTTCGCGAAAAAAATTTGAGAATGTATGAAATGTTTCGACGGGAGAAAAAAATTTCGAATCGTTCTGAAAATATTATTTTCAGTTCCGAGGGTCGATTACAATAATTTTTGGTGAATAGACATACCAAAGAAATCCTGCGCATTTTCTAGAAAAAAATTCGAGAAGATGCTGAAATTTTCGAGAAAATTAAAAAATTTCGAATCGTTCTGAAAAAATTATTTCCAATTCCGAGGGTCGATTACAATAATTTTTTGTGAATAGACATACCCTCGAAATCCTGCGCATTTTCTAGAGAAAAATTCGAGCAGATGCTGAAATTTTTCGCGATAATTAAAAAATTTCAAATCGTCGTGGAAAAATTATTTTTAGTTGCAGGAGTCAATTACTATCATTTTTTTTCATTAGACATACCCTCAAAATCCTATCCACTTTCGCGACAAAAATTTGAGAATGTATGAAATGTTTCGACGGGAGAAAAAAATTTCGAATCGTTCTGAAAATATTATTTTCAGTTCCGAGGGTCGATTACACTAATTTTTGGTGAATAGACATACCCTCGAAATTCTGCGCATTTTCTAGAAAAAAATTCGAGAAGATGCTGAAATTTTTCGAGAAAATTAAAAAATTTCGAATCGTTCTGAAAAAATTATTTTCATTTCGGAGGGTCAATTACAATAATTTTTTGTTAATAGACATACCCTCGAAATCCTGCGCATTTTTTAGAAAAAATTCGAGAAGATGTATGAAATGTTTCGACGGGAGAAAAAAATTTCGAATCGTTCTGAAAATATTATTTTCAGTTCCGAGGGTCGATTACAATAATTTTTGATGAATAGACATACCCTCGAAATTCTGCGCATTTTCTAGAAAAAAATTCGAGAATGTGTGAAATGTTTCGACGGGAGAAAAAAATTTCGAATCGTTCTGAAAATATTATTTTCAGTTCCGAGGGTCGATTACAATAATTTTTGGTGAATAGACATACCCTCGAAATTCTGCGCATTTTCTAGAAAAAAATTGGAGAAGATGCTGAAATTTTTCGCGATAATTGAAAAATTTCAAATCGTCGTGGAAAAATTATTTTTAGTTGCAGGAGTCAATTACTATCATTTTTTTTCATTAGACATACCCTCAAAATCCTATCCACTTTCGCGAAAAAAATTTGAGAATGTATGAAATGTTTCGACGGGAGAAAAAAATTTCGAATCGTTCTGAAAATATTATTTTCAGTTCCGAGGGTCGATTATAATAATTTTTGGTGAATAGACATACCCTCGAAATTCTGCGCATTTTCTAGAAAAAAATTCGAGAAGATGCTGAAATTTTTCGAGAAAATTAAAAAATTTCGAATCGTTCTGAAAAATTATTTCCAATTCCGAGGGTCGATTACAATAATTTTTTGTGAATAGACATACCCTCGAAATCCTGCGCATTTTCTAGAAAAAATTCGAGCAGATGCTGAAATTTTTCGCGATAATTAAAAAACTTCAAATCGTCGTGGAAAAATTATTTTTAGTTGCAGGAGTCAATTACTATCATTTTTTATCATTAGACATACCCTCAAAATCCTATCCACTTTCGCGAAAAAAATTTGAGAATGTATGAAATGTTTCGACGGCAGAAAATAATTACAAATGGTTCTGAAAATATTATTTTCAGTTCCGGTCGATTACAATAATTTTTGGTGAATAGACATACCCTCGAAATTCTGCGCATTTTCTAGAAAAAAATTCGAGGAGATGCTGAAATTTTTCGAGAAAATTAAAAAATTTCGAATCGTTCTGAAAAAATTATTTCCAATTCCGAGGGTCGATTACAATAATTTTTTGTGAATAGACATACCCTCGAAATCCTGCGCATTTTCTAGAAAAAAATTCGAGAATGTGTGAAATTTTTCGAGAAAATTAAAAAATTTCGAATCGTTCTGAAAAAATTATTTCCAATTCCGAGGGTCAATTACAATAATTTTTTGTTAATAGACATACCAAAGAAATCCTGCGCATTTTCTAGAAAAAAATTCGAGCAGATGCTGAAATGTTTCGACGGGAGAACAAAATTTCGAATCGTTCTGAAAATATTATTTTCAGTTCCGAGGGTCGATTACAATAATTTTGGTGAATAGACATACCCTCGAAATTCTGCGCATTTTCTAGAAAAAAATTCGAGAAGATGCTGAAATTTTATGAGAAAATTAAAAAATTTCAAATCGTCGTGGAAAAATTATTTTTAGTTGCAGGAGTCAATTACTATCATTTTTTTTCATTAGACATACCCTCAAAATCCTATCCACTTTCGCGAAAAAATTTGAGAATGTGTGAAATGTTTCGACGGGAGAACAAAATTTCGAATCGTTCTGAAAATATTATTTTCAGTTCCGAGGGTCGATTACAATAATTTTTGGTGAATAGACATACCCTCGAAATTCTGCGCATTTTCTAGAAAAAAATTCGAGAAGATGCTGAAATTTTTCGAGAAAATTAAAAAATTTCGAATCGTCGTGGAAAAATTATTTTTAGTTGCAGGAGTCAATTACTATCATTTTTTTCATTAGACATACCCTCAAAATCCTATCCACTTTCGCGAAAAAAATTTGAGAATGTGTGAAATGTTTCGACGGGAGAAAAAATTTCGAATCGTTCTGAAAATATTATTTTCAGTTCCGAGGGTCTAGTACAATAATTTTTGGTGAATAGACATACCCTCGAAAGTCTGCGCATTTTATAGAAAAAAATTCGAGAAGATGCTGAAATGTTTCGAGAAAATTAAAAAATTTCGAATCGTTCTGAAAAAATTATTTCCACTTCCGAGGGTCGATTACAATAATTTTTGGTGAATAGACATACCCTCGAAATTCTGCGCATTTTCTAGAAAAAAATTCGAGAAAATGCTGAAAGTTTTCGCGATAATTAAAATATTTCAAATAGTCGTGGTAAAATTATTTTTATTTGAAGGAGTCACGTACTATCATTTTTTTCATTAGACATACCCTCAAAATCCGATCCACTTTCGCGAAAAAATTTGAGACGGCGTGAAATGTTTCGACGTGAGAAAAAATTTCGAATCGTTCTGAAAATATTATTTTCAGTTCCGAGGGTCGATTACAATAATTTTTGGTGAATAGACATACCCTCGAAATTCTGCGCATTTTCTAGAAAAAAATTCGAGAAGATGCTGAAATTTTTCGAGAAAATTAAAAAATTTTGAATCGTTCTGAAAAAATTATTTCCAATTCCGAGGGTCGATTACAATAATTTTTTGTGAATAGACATACCCTCGAAATCCTGCGCATTTTCTAGAAAAAAATTCGAGAAGATGCTGAAATTTTTCGCGATAATTAAAAAATTTCAAATCGTCGTGGAAAAATTATTTTTAGTTGCAGGAGTCAATTACTATCATTTTTTTTTCATTAGACATACCCTCAAAATCCTATCCACTTTCGCGAAAAAAATTTGAGAATGTATGAAATGTTTCGACGGGAGAAAAAATTTCGAATCGTTCTGAAAATATTATTTTCAGTTCCGAGGGTCGATTACAATAATTTTTTGTGAATAGACATACCCTCGAAATTCTGCGCATTTTCTAGAAAAAAATTCGAGAAGATGCTGAAATTTTTCGAGAAAATTAACAAATTTCGAATCGTTCTGAAAAAATTATTTTTAGTTGCAGGAGTCAATTACTATCATTTTTTTTCATTAGACATACCCTCAAAATCCTGCGCATTTTCTAGAAAAAAATTCGAGAATGTGTGAAATGTTTCGACGGGAGAACAAAATTTCGAATCGTTCTGAAAATATTATTTTCAGTTGCGAGGGTCGATTACAATAATTTTTGGTGAATAGACATACCCTCGAAATTCTGCGCATTTTCTAGAAAAAAATTCGAGAAGATGCTGAAATTTTTCGAGAAAATTAAAAATTTCGACTCTCTCTTCAAATAATTTTTCCAATTCCGAGGGTCGATTACAATAATTTTTTGTGAATAGACATACCATCGAAATCCTGCGCATTTTCTAGAAAAAAATTCGAGAAGATGCTGAAATTTTATGAGAAAATTAAAAAATTTCAAATCGTCGTGGAAAAATTATTTTTAGTTGCAGGAGTCAATTACTATCATTTTTTTTCATTAGACATACCCTCAAAATCCTATCCACTTTCTAGAAAAAAATTCGAGAATGTGTGAAATGTTTCGACGGGAGAAAAAAATTTCGAATCGTTCTGAAAATATTATTTTCAGTTCCGAGGGTCGATTACAATAATTTTTGTGAATAGACATACCCTCGAAATTCTGCGCATTTTCTAGAAAAAAATTCGAGAAGATGCTGAAATTTTTCGCGATAATTAAAAAATTTCAAATCTTCGTGGAAAAATTATTTTTAGTTGCAGGAGTCAATTACTATCATTTTTTTTCATTAGACATACCCTCAAAATCCTATCCACTTTCGCGAAAAAAATTTGAGAATGTGTGAAATGTTTCGACGGGAGAAAAAATTTCGAATCGTTCTGAAAATATTATTTTCAGTTCCGAGGGTCGATTACAATAATTTTTGGTGAATAGACATACCCTCGAAATTCTGCGCATTTTCTAGAAAAAAATTCGAGAAGATGCTGAAATTTTTCGAGAAAATTAAAAATTTCGAATCGTTCTGAAAAAATTATTTCCAATTCCGAGGGTCGATTACAATAATTTTTTGTGAATAGACATACCCTCGAAATCCTGCGCATTTTCTAGAAAATAATTCGAGCAGATGCTGAAATTTTCGCGATAATTAAAAATTTCAAATCGTCGTGGAAAAATTATTTTTAGTTGCAGGAGTCAATTACTATCATTTTTTTTCATTAGACATACCCTCAAAATCCTATCCACTTTCGCGACAAAAATTTGAGAATGTATGAAATGTTTCGACGGGAGAAAAAAATTTCGAATCGTTCTGAAAATATTATTTTCAGTTACGAGGGTCGATTACACTAATTTTGGTGAATAGACATACCCTCGAAATTCTGCGCATTTTCTAGAAAAAAATTCGAGAAGATGCTGAAATTTTTCGCGATAATTAAAAAATTTCAAATCGTCGTGGAAAAATTATTTTTAGTTGCAGGAGTCAATTACTATCATTTTTTTTCATTAGACATACCCTCAAAATCTGTTAGAGAATCGATGATGGCGTTTGTTAGAGAATCGATGATGGCGTTATCGATACGAACATATTGTTTTGTTTTTCTGTTGTTGTTCAGTCCAAATATGTCTCCCTGATAGTACGCATCGCTTTTGTATGCACACGTGTTTAATTTACTTCTAAATATACGTTTATATTGAATAGTTATATCGAATGTGTCAGCTCATTACAAAACCCCAACAGGTTATGGGCCCAGATCGCAAGTGAGTTCATTAAAGAATAAACGTAAATTGATTATTAGTGTTTAAACGTAAAATAAAGATGGCTACTGGAAGCTCCTTTGGAAACATCGAGAAGCTGAACGAAGATAACTACGAGCTATGGAAAGTACAAATGAGGAGTGTCCTGATATACAACGACTTGTGGCAGTACATTGATGGGAGCATACAGAAACCGGTAGGAGATGCCAGTGAATGGGTAAAGAAAGATTCCAAGGCATTAGCTCTAATTAACTTGAGCATTACACATGGACAGCTTAATCACGTGAAAAAGCAAAGACTTCTGCAGGAAGCATGGTGTGGATTAATGAATATATTCGAATCTCGAGGACCTGTCAGAAAAGCATCATTATATAAACAGTTGCTAAGGATGGAAAAGAAGAAACACGCGTCTATGACGCAATATGTGACCGAGTTCACGAATAAAGCCGAACAACTCGAGGAAGCCGGCATAAAACTTCCGGACGAACTCTTATCGATCATGCTGCTCTCCTCTTTACCTGCAGAGTACGAGCATTTCAGTGTGGCGATTGAATCGCGGGACAGCATACCGACGCTTCAGGATTTAAAAATCAAGCTGCGAGAAGAGGAAGCAAGACAGTGTGATCGTGATGAAAAAACAAATGGAAGTGAGAGTAAAAGTGACGCGTTGTTATCAAAAGTAAATATTCGTGAAAAGCGTAATACGATGAACATGAAAGACATAAATACGGGGCGTACTCATTATAAATTTCAAAAATTTAGCGGTAAGTGTTTTAATTGCAATAAAACAGGGCATAAAAGCGCGGATTGTAGATTGAAAAGTAAGCGTAACGAATTAAACAATGTGAATGACGCAATGATAACGATAGCTTGTAATGTAGAACCGAGGAAAAAGGCTGAAATCTGGTGCTTAGATAGTGGTGCAACAAAGCACATGTGTAATGACAGTCAAAAATTTGAAACATTGAATAATAGGTGAGCATTCAAGAATATATACAGCCGCGGATCATTACGTAGATTCGACAGGCGTAGGTGAGGTTAGATTAAAGACAAAAACGAATCACCGCGTGACAAATTCAGTGAAATTAAAAGATACGATGTATGTGCCGCGTTTACGAAACAATTTATTGTCTGTGTCGTGCGTTACAAACAATGGATATGCTGTTAAATTTGAAAGGGATCGTGCGATAATTACACGCAGAGACGGTTCGGTGGCCCTTACGGCGATAAAGCATAATAATTTATATGTAGTAAACGAAGTAGAAAATAGTGCTATGTCCGCGAATACAAACAATGACGTAAGCTTAAACAAATGGCATCAGAGGTACGGTCACCTCAACATATATGATTTAAAAGGAATGAAAAACAAAAACATCGTACGCGGTATGGATCTTGAATCGAATGCGAAGGAAATAAATTGTAGCGTGTGCGCGAGATGTAAGATACATGTTAGACCTTTTAAGAAATCGAATAATCGGGCGAAAGAAATATTAGAATTAGTACATTCGGACATTTGCGGTCCAATGAACGTCGAATCGATTGGCAGAGCCAGGTATTTTGTAACGTTTATAGACGATTGTACTAGATATACCGAGGTAGTGATGCTTCGAAATCGATCCGACGTATTACAAGCGTTTAAAATATACAAAAGAAAGGTAGAAAATCAAACCGGTCGAAAAATAAAAGTTTTGCGTACAGATAACGGGCGAGAGTATTTATCGAGAGAGTTTACAAATTTTCTCCAAGAAGAAGGGATTTCGCGCCAGCTGAGCGTCGAATACACGCCGCAGCAGAACGGTGTAGCGGAGCGAGCGAACAGGACGCTTGTTGAAATGGCTCGATGCATGAAGTTACAAGCAAATTTACCAGATTCTCTGTGGGGTGAAATGATCAATACAGCAGCATACTTACGAAACAGATGTGCAACGAAATCTGTTGTAGAAATGACACCGTATGAAGCTTGGTCGGGTCGTAAGCCTTACGTGGGTTTTTTCAGAACTGTAGGCAGCGAAGTGATTGCGTTAAATAAAAATCGAAATCGAGGCAAATTTCAGCCAAAGGTGAAGTATATGTAATGGTAGGATATTCTGACGAGTCGAAGGCCTATCGTCTCTGGAAACCCGGTACAAAAACAATAATGAAAGCAATAGATTTTAATTTATTTGAAAAAATTACACCTAATGTAGAAACGCTAAATGATGTTATTGTAGGATTGGACCCTCTCGACCAGGGATGCCCAGGAGAAGAACACGATAAAGAAGAAATTGAAGCGAGTGAAGATTCAGACAATCAACCAGAGCAAGAAGCGGATACCGAGGCTACAGATGTTAACGAACAACGAGATCTCCGACGAGGACGAGGTCGCCCACGAATATTGAAAACCGGTAAGGTCGGGAGACCGAGAAAAATGTATCACATTCAAAAAGCCGAATTACCAGATCCTGTGACATTAAAAGAAATCGAAAGTAGGTATGATAGTGCAGAATGACTATTAGCAATGGAAAAAGAATACAAAAACATTGCAAGAGAATAAGCCCTGGATCCTAGTGCCAAGACCAACAAATGAAAATATATTAACTAATAAATGGGTGTTTAAAACTAAGGTTGATCAAGACGGAAGGATAGTAAAATCTTCGAAAGACTCCTCCCACCTGCTGGGAGAGGCGGGAGGGGTGTGTGGATTCCCACGCCCATTATAACAGGCGCGGGACCTACCCACTAAAAACCCCGCGGTGAGCCCTTCACTTTGATTTGGAAGGACTACCGGGAATCGCTTGAAGTAACCACTTCCGGTAACTCCCCGTGCCCGCGCTTTGCGCGCCCACCGCAGAGGACCAAGCGATTTTTGGTAATCACGCCCTGTCTCATAGCGGCGGGACGAGGTCATCGTCCTGCCGCCGTCATCCCGGTGCGCGTCTGGCAGTGTGGCGGCTGCGAGCCCCAGCTCGCAACGCCGCGACCCAGCGCTTTCTACCCTCAGGTGGCAGCTCGCTGGCCGCGCAGGCCACCGGGGTGCCGCTCGTGCGCCGGGCGGACAGGAGGCTCTGCACCCACCCATCCGGTTAATGGCCCTGCTCCGCCTGGCGGAGATCCTATCGGGACCCCCTCCCAGCCTGGAGTGCTACACGCCGGGGGCCGCCCGGTCGCCTGACGCCCAGGCGACGCTCTCGCCCGCAAACGAGCGCAGGCACAGCGCCGCGACGCTCGCCCCTGCTCCCTTCCCGCATTCTCCCTTCTGCAACATTACGATTTCGCAGAAAGGAGGCCACGACCCTCACTTCTCCTCGCTGCCGAGCATGGCGCGCACCATGCCTGGCGGCAGAGCATCCGTGACGCCGATCAGGACACGGCTGCCTCCATGCCTGGCGCAGCCTCCAGGTATGTTCCGCCGTGTCCTGCTCAGCGTCCACAATGTAACGCGCCGTCGATAAGCTCCTTCCCTATCAAACAGGTATCTCCAGAAGCTGCCATGCCCCGAGAATTTCCTATTGTGCCATCCTGTAAGTGAGGCTTCATGGCCTCTGTGACCACTCACATAGGGTGGCCGAACGCTCCGACGGTCGGTGCCCCGCATTGGCAGAGCCAAGCGCTCTTGCCACGCGTGCGCCACGGACTGCCGGGCCTGGCGCTCAACTCGCCCCAAGCAGGTTTCCTGCACGCGGGACCACCCACCCCGCGCGACGGTCGACGCGGTGGGCGATCTATCATGACGTGCGCGAGAGATCCATGTGCAGCATCCCCGCAAGAACCGTCGCCGCCTCATGTGACGGTCCGGTACCCGCGGACGGCCCTTGGGGGCATGCCTCTGCACCCGACGCAGCATGGTCATGCCGGGAGGCGCCAGGTCGTCCGCCTGACAGGGCCCGGCCATAGGACCACCGACTGAACCATTTGCCACATAGAGCGGCGAACTCCGGCCGCCAGGCCCCAGGTTGGGCAGAATCCATTTAAGCTGACCATCTCCAGCCGGGACCAGGCAGCGGATGCTCCTCCCGAAGCGCCAGTGGCTATCGAGGATCAGCCCCGAGCCTCATCTGGGGCTTCACCTCGACTATTAGCCTCACTTGCAGGTCAGGGGTGGCGGATCACTACCGGTGAATGGAACATATCACACTCCGGTCTTATGAACCGCCACCGTCATCCCCATCCCTCTGATCGGTCGACGACGCGTTGCGCCCCCTCCTCAGACGCTTGGCCCTCCCCAGTGCTGACGGCCCAGCACCAGTGTCATCTGTATAACTGCAGCGCAGACGCCGTCGGGAAGGTCAACCCGCAACACTGCGTCGTACGCGATGTTCCACAAGGGTGGCGAGGACCGACCCTGCGGAACACCGCAGTACCTCCCTCGCATATGCCCATCCCGGCTCGGATACTCGATCCCACACCTGCCGCGGAGGTAATCCCCGATATTTGCCTGAGACAAGGGGACGTGATATTCAGGCCCCCTCCTTATCTCCTCCCAGGGCGGGTGTTAAAGGCGTTGGCAATATCCAGGATATTGCAAAGCCCACCACTCCCAGGGAGACAGCCGACTCCGAGAGGGGGCCCTGACGCGACCCTATCGCGTCGATGGTCGATCGACCCGCCTCCCCGGAAACCGTCCGCAGCGTCGGCCAGCCAGGCCGGGGGCACCCACTTCCAGGTGCTCGACGAGGCGGGCAGCGTACCCGCTCGAGCTTGCCCCTCGTCGAGGAGACAGATGGGCCGGTATGCGGAGGAGACTCCGCGGGCCGACCCTCCTTCCGGAGGAGGATGCATCCTCGCCACCTTCCCAACTGGGGGAATCGCCCGTCCCTCGAGCATCGGTCAGAACAACGGCCTGAGGTCAGCTGATTGCCCTGGGTCCAAGACCCAAACCCGGCCGGGCACCATCGGACCAGGGCCGTGTTACGCGCCCGGAAAGCCGTCTGATAGCGCGGTAGCTCCCATAGTGACCAGTTCGGCCGCCCACTCCCGCGGTTTCCGCCTCCGCCGGGGACGTGGTCCTGCACGGAGTGGGGAAGAGTATTGACCACGTCCTCCAGCAGCCGGGGTTAAGACCCTCTCCACGGTGACGGGGCGCCACACGGGCAGTTCTTCAAGCACCAGCTTCTGTTACGGGCGCCCCAAGGATCGTCATCGATTGTCTGAGAGATCCTTCCATACTGGGCCTTGGCCCGTTCCGAGTAAACGACCTGCAGAGCAAGCCCGCACCATCAGTATGCCCTCGCCCTGGGTCATCTGCCCTCGCTCAGCGCCGCCATCGTCCGGTGGCAGGCTTTGACGCGCGCAGGCGTACTGGCGTCGGGCGCGGACACTCGCGACCTGCAATTCCGCGATCGCGGCCGACCGCCAGTACACCGCCGGCGGGAAGCTCGCCCGACGGGGCATCGACGCGTCGCAAATATTTGCGACTAGTACCCCGAGCCGGGCAGCTCCTCCTCCATGGCAGCAGCTCGGCCGCCACCTGCGGCCAGAGTTGCAGCGAGGGCAGCTGCCATCAGGGCGTCCTTGTCCAGGCGCCGAAGCGCCCGGCGGCGGCGCGGTGGGGTGCCATCCGGGCGGCGGTGGGACGCAGCCCGGCGGCGAGACCTCCGGCCGGATATACCGGTGATCGGAGAGTGTCTCTGCCTCCGGGGCCACCTGCAACCCGACACCATGCGCACGGCGTTGGGGGTCCTTGAATCAGCATCCACGATAGACCCCCATATCGCCGCACGCGTGTGCTCCGACCCGGTTCAGTAACCGAAGGTCGAGCCGCCGCCCAGTCACCGGGATCCCGCCACGAGAACGGTGGTCCTAAGTCCCAAACTAACGGGTTAAAGTCCCCCAGGTTGCTCCGGCCGGGCCGCGCTGTCGCATGCCGCGACCTCGGCCAAGTACAGCTCGGACGCAGCGTGACTGCGCAGGGCGAGATGCGCTTTTACCACGGCGACTCCCAATCCGGCGACCGACCCGACCGCGCCAGAATGGAGGAACGGCGGGGACCCATCGCCCTCCTACTCGTCGCCACCAAACCGTCGCGTCGCCCACCCAGTAATGGGTGATCCGGCACGCGGTACAGCTCGGCGGCGACCGCCAGGCCAGCCCCACTCCCGCGAGGACTTGGGACATCATGTCTGTGCCGCGCGGCAGTGGTTGGGTGGCCTGGAGGAGAGAGCGGGGCGCCGTTGTTAGCAGCGTCAGCCTCCTCCCGGCTAATCGTCCCCGTGGCACCGTCCACCTGCATTGTGGACGCTACGGCGACCGCGGTGCTGAACCGGGGCGGGCCTTCTTCTTCCCACTCCCGGGAGGAGAGCACTTTGCTCCACTGTGATCAGCTGGTCTCCCCATGTCCGCACATGGCGGGCGGTGGGGGCCACCGGGTGCTAACTCCTATGCAGTGGTCATTCGCCCGGCAGCGGTAACGCGACCGCTGCGGTCCACCGGCGGGTGTACCCTGCCTCACGTGCCCCAGCTCAGGCAGCGGTGACACTGGAGTGACCGCGGTGCGAGTATCTCCACTCGCCGAAACCCACCGCAATACGCTCCCGAAGACGGAAGGATAGTAAAATGTAAAGCAAAGGCTGGTTGCCAGAGGACATACCCAGAAGCCCTGGAATTGATTATGAAGATGTGCTCTTTTTGCCCCTGTAGCAAGGTATGAGATAATACGCACTTTACTCGCGGCGGCAGCGATGGGTAAAATGCATTACATCAGATGGACCGTGATTTCAGCTTACGTGCGAGGAGAATTGCACGATGAAATTTATATGGAGCAGCCAAAAATAATTAATCATGTGGAAGAAGAAAACCAAGTCCTGTAAACTATTGAAACCGCTCTATGGTTTAAAACAATCGGGCCGTGAGTGGTATCGAAAAATCGATGAATATAATACAAAATTATCGGAGGTAACCGAACAAATTGCGATCCATGTGTATATACGTTTAACGAAAACGAAAAACGAGTAATTTTAATTGTTTATGTCGATGATTTAACGTTAGCTTCAAAAGACATGAAAACACTTACAAAAATTAAATCAAAACTAAAACAAAGGATTTAAAATAGTGAATCTGTGTCAAATAAACAATATCTTAGGGATTAATATTTCGACGCGAGGGATCAGCCGGTAGGCATCGCTTGTCTGAAAAGGTATGTAGAGAGAGATTAATTAGGAAATTCGGTATGCAAAATGCGAAACCAGTTTCCACCCCGTTTGAAGCAAAACCTCAGAAGATAACAAAGGAAATGAGTCCAGGGAATGAAGACGAAAGAAATGTAAGTGAAATTCAAACCATACAAGGAATTAATTGGTGGATTAATCTATCTGGGGAACGCTACAGAGACCGGATATTGCCATTACGGCAAGCACTTTGAGTCGTTTTTGCACAGAACCCGGCAAAAAGCACAGGAAGATATCAAAAAGAGTTCTTAGATACTTGAAAAATACGTCGAGCTATGGTATCACATACGACAAAACGAATAAACACCTTAAAATACACGGATTCAGATTAGACCGGAGATATTGATAGCATAAGGTCATGCACAGGGAATTTATTATTGTTATCTGGAGGTCCAGTTGGTTGGAAGTCAAAGAAGCAGGGTTCATGACGTTGTCAACAATGGAAGCCGAGTACACCGCAATGTAAGTTTCACGGGAAATAATATATATTAAAAGGCTGTTGCTCCATATGGGTTTTGATGAGTGTGTGAATGCCCCAATTAAAGTGTTTTGTGATAATCAAGAGCGCAATAAAGCTGGCTAAGGACGCCGTGTACCACAAACGTAGTAAGCCCACTACTTAGATCTCTAATATCATTTCACTCGGGAACTAGTAGAAAGAAAGGAAATCGAAATTGAATATTTAGAGAACCAAGTGCAATGATAGCTGATATATTTACGAAATCATTAACTTCAAAGACAAACATAATCGTTGCGGCCAGAAAATGTTAAATATGTACTAACTAATGAACTTTGATTACAGATCTTTATGTAAAAATGACCCAATGAAACGGCGTACATCGATAGGAAAGTGTTAGAGAATCGATGATGGCGTTTATTTAGAGAATCGATGATGGCGTTATCGATACGAACTTATATTGTTTTGTTTTTCTGTTGTTGTTCAGTCAAAACCATGTCTCCTGATAGTACGCATCGCTTTTGTATGCTCACGTGTTTAATTTACTTCTAAATATACGTTTTTATATATTGAATAGTTGTATCAGATAACAGTAAACTCATTACAAAACCCCAACCAAACGCCTCGAAATCCTATCCACTTTCGCGAAAAAATTCGAGAAGATGTGAAATTTTTCGAGAAAATTAACAAAAATTTCGAATCGTTCTGAAAAAATTATTTCCAATTCCGGTCGATTACAATAATTTTTTTTGAATAGACATACCCTCGAAATCCTGCGCATTTTCTATAAAAAAATTCGAGCAGATGCTGAAATTTTTCGCGATAATTAACAAACTTCAAATCGTCGTGGAAAAATTATTTTTAGTTGCAGGAGTCAATTACTATCATTTTTTCTTCATTAGACTTATACCCTCAAAATCCTATCCACTTTTTCGCGAAAAATTTGAGAATGTATGAAATGTTTCGACAGGAGAATTAAAAAAATTTCGAATCGTTCTGAGAAATATTATTTTCCAGTTCCGAGGGTCGATTACAATAATTTTGGTGAATAGACGCCTACCCTCAAAATTCCTGCGCATTTTTCTAGAAAAAATTCGAGCAGATGCTGAAATTTTTCGCGATAATTAAAAAATTTCAAAATCGTCGTTGGAAAAATTGTTTTTAGTTGCAGAGAGTCCAATTACTATCATTTTCTTCATTAGACATACCCTCAAAATCCTGTATCCACTTTCGCGACTCTTAAAAAATTTGAGGAATGTGTGAAATGTTTCGACAGGAGGAAAAAAATTTCGAATCGTTCTGACAAATATTATTTTCAGTTCCGAGGGTCGATTCTAATAATTTTTGGTGAATAGACATACCCTCGAAATTCTGCGCATTTTCTAGAAAAAAATTCGAGAAGATGCTGAAATTTTTCGAGAAAATTAACAAATTTCGAATCGTTCTGAAAAAATAATTTCCAATTCCGAGGGTCGATTACAATAATTTTTTGTGAATAGACATACCCTCGAAATCCTGCGCATTTTCTAGAAAAAAATTCGAGCAGATGCTGAAATTTTTCGCGATAATTAAAACATTTCAAATCGTCGTGGAAAAATTATTTTTAGTTGCAGGAGTCAATTACTATCATTTTTTTTCATTAGACATACCCTCAAAATCCTATCCACTTTCGCGAAAAAAATTTGAGAATGTATGAAATGTTTCGACGGGAGAAAAAATTTCGAATCGTTCTGAAAATATTATTGTCAGTTCCGAGGGTCGATTAAAAAAATTTTTTAATAAAAGACAAACCCTCGAAATTCTGCGCATTTTCTAGAAAAAAATTCGAGAAGATGCTGAAATTTTTCGAGAAAATTAACAAATTTCAGATCGTTCTGAAAAAATTATTGGCCTTAGCAATTCCGAGTCAATTACAATAATTTTTGTGAATAGACATACCCTCGAAATCCTGCGCATTTTCTAGAAAAAAATTCGAGCAGATGCTGAAATTTTTCGCGATAATTAAAAAACTTCAAATCGTCGTGGAAAAATTATTTTTAGTTGCAGGAGTCAATTACTATCATTTTTTTTAATTAGACATACCCTCAAAATCCTATCCACTTTCGCGACAAAAATTTGAGAATGTGTGAAATGTTTCGACGGGAGAAAAAAATTTCGAATCGTTCTGAAAATATTATTTCCAGTTACGAGGGTCGATTACACTAATTTTTGGTGAATAGACATACCCTCGAAATTCTGCGCATTTTCTAGAAAAAAATTCGAGAAGATGCTGAAATTTTATGAGAAAATTAAAAAATTTCGAATCGTCGTGGAAAAATTATTTTTAGTTGCAGGAGTCAATTACTATCATTTTTTTTCATTAGACATACCCTCAAAATCCTATCCACTTTCGCGAAAAAAATTTGAGAATGTATGAAATGTTTCGACGGGAGAAAATTAACAAATTTCGAATCGTTCTGAAAAAATTATTTCCAATTCCGATGGTCGATTACAATAATTTTTGGTGTATAGACATACCCTCGAAATTCTGCGCACATTTTCTAGAAAAGAGAATTCGAGGAAGATGCTGAAATTTTTCGAGAAAATTAACAAATTTCGAATCGTTCTGAAAAAATTATTTCCAATTCCGAGGGTCGATTATATAATTTTTTGTGAATAGATTTTTATACCATCGAAATCCTGCGCATTTTCTAGTAAAAATTTAGAGCAGATGCTGAAATTTTTCGCGATAATTAAAAAATTTCAAATCGTGCAGGAAAAATTATTTTTTAGTTGCAAGGAGTCAATTACTATCATTTTTTTCATTAGAAATACCCTCAAAATCCTATCCACTTTCGCGAAAAAATTTGAGAATGTATGAAATGTTTCGACGGGAGAAAAAAATTTCGAATCGTTCTGAAAATACTATTTTCAGTTCCGAGGGTCGATTATAATAATTTTTGGTGAATAGACATACCCTCGAAATTCTGCGCATTTTCTAGAAAAAAATTCGAGAAGATGCTGAAATTTTTCGAGAAAATTAAAAAACTTCAAATCGTCGTGGAAAAATTATTTTTAGTTGCAGGAGTCAATTACTATCATTTTTTTTCATTAGACATACCCTCAAAATCCTATCCACTTTCGCGACAAAAATTTGAGAATGTGAAATGTTTCGACGGAGAAAAAAATTTCCGAATCGTTCTGAAAAAATTATTTCAAATTACGAGGGTCGATTACAATAATTTTTTGTGAATAGACATACCCTCGAAATGCTGCGCATTTCCTAGAAAAAATTCGAGCAAGATGCTGAAATTTTTCGCGATAATTAAAAAATTTCAAATCGTCGTGGAAAAATTATTTTTAGTTGCAGGAGTCAATTAATATCATTTTTTTCATTAGACATACCCTCAAAATCCTATCCACTTTCGCGAAAAAAATTTGAGAATGTATGAAATGTTTCGACGGGAGAAAAAAATTTCGAATCGTTCTGAAAATATTATTTTCAGTTACGAGGGTCGATTACAATAATTTTTGATGAATAGACATACCCTCGAAATTATTCGCATTTTCTAGAAAAAAATTAGAGAAGATGCTGAAATTTTTATAGAAAATTAAAAATTTCAAATCGTTCTGAAAAAATTATTTCTGCAATTCCGAGGAGTCAATTACAATAATTTTTGTGAATTAAGACATACCATCAGAAATCCTGCGCATTTTCGCGAAAAAATTCGAGCAGATGCTGGGAATTTTTCGCGATAATTAAAAAACTTCAAATCGTCATTGGAAAAATATTTTTAGTTGCAGAGTCAGGTACTATCATTTTCTTACCATTAGACTATACCCTCAAATCCTCCACTTTACCATGATAAAATTTGAGAATGTGTGAAATGTTTTCTGACGGGGAGAAAAATTTCGAATCGTTCTAGAAAATATTATTTCCAGTTACGAGGGTCGATTACTATAATTTTTGGTGAATAGACATACCCTCGAAATTCTGCCGCATTTTCTAGAAAAAATTCGAGGAAGATGCTACGAAATTTTATGTAGAAAATTAAAAAATTTCAAATCGTCGTTGGAAAAATTATTGTTAGTTGCAGAAGTCAATTACTATCATTTTTTCATTAGACATTACCCTCAAAATCCCTATCCACTTTCAGAAAACAAATTGAGAATGTATGAAATGTTTCGACGGGAGAAAAAAATTTCGAATCGTTCTGAAAATATTATTTTCAGTTCCGAGTGTCGATTACAATAATTTTTGATGAATAGACATACCCTCGAAATTCTGCGCTTTTTCTAGAAAAAAATTCGAGAAGATGCTGAAATTTTTCGAGAAAATTAAAAAATTTCGAATCGTTTTGAAAAAATTATTTCCAATTCCGAGGGTCGATTACAATAATTTTTTGTGAATAGACATACTGTTATAATACAATATTATGTGTATTATCAATCACTTTGTATTCCATTATAATATATAATATTGTAGGCTAAACGAGAGATGAACTCGCACACGTGAACTAAACTTGTTCAATGATCTTACTCGACAGGAACAGGAAGAGACGCCATAGTGCATATATATACAGTACGCGTCGCGTCACGTGACCACATATCGAGAACTTTCTACAATCTCCCACTTTCACGATATATGTATATTTTTAATTTGACTCCAAATTCATAGACCTTAAATTCAACATTTTTACGTATTCATGATGTAGTTGCTTTCAGCCCTTTTGTTAGCATATCCGCTGGATTTTCGTCGGTCGGAATATACTGCAAACTCATAAGTCCTTACTCCAACTTTTCCCTCTACAATATGATGAGGATATATCGAGTATGTTTTGACTTGTTTCTGTCTATATTGCTTCTCGAAAAAAATCAATTGCTGCCCTGTTATCATAAAACATTTCAAATCCTGTAAAATGATCGTAATAAATTAGAAGTTCGTTTAATACCATTTCAAGCCATATTATTTCTTTAACGCCTTGCGATAATGATACATATTCAGCTTCCATAGTGGAAGTTGAGATGCATTTTTGTTTTACTGATCTCCAACTGATTATGTTACCTGCAATTTTTACAATCAAACCTGAGAACGAGTGCCTATCATCTATATCGTTGCCCCAATCTGCATCGCAGTAAATATAATATCATTATTGTTATTTCTTTTTTATATGTTAGCCACATAACTGCACGTTTTACTTAAATATCTTAAAATATGTTTGACTTGAAGCCAGTGTTCCCTACCGGGAGTTTTTCATTGTATTGGGATAATTTCGTTTACAGCAAATAATATATCCAATCTTGTAAACAATGCTAAATGCATTAGTGATCCTATTGCTTCTCTATATACAGTACTTTAGACATCTCTTTCTTTTCTTCTTCGCTATTCCGGAGATGATTCTTTACTTAATCTGGCACTCGGTTCTAATGGGTCGTCGCACCACGACATTCATTCATGTAAAATCGTTTCAATACCGTTTCTAAATATGCTTGCTGTGTTAACCGCATGCTACCTTCCTCATCACGTTCAATTTTTACACCTAGTATAAAGTTAACTTCTCCTAAGTCCTTTATCTCGTATTCATTTGAAATCTTTTGATACAATTTCGTTAATCTTTTTATTCTCTCGTTGAAAATATGAGGGATGTCATCCACGTAAATTACTAGTATCGTGTCTTCTTCCGTTTATGTAAATACAGTTAGACGATTTCAGTCTTGTAAATCCGCATTTTTTGAAGAGAAAATTGTCACAATTCTTCATTCCAGTTCCTACTGGCCTGCTTTTTAATCCATAAATTGGTTTGAGTAATTTAGCTACTTGCCCATCGGATTTGCTCAAACAATGCAGTGGAGAGTTTCATATATATCTCTTCACGTAATGATCCCATACAGAAATGCATTTTTCACATCTATGTCTCGTTCTTAAATTAAGTGTTGCTGCCATGCACCTAACAATAACCTGATTGTACTAAAATTCGCCACTGGTGAATATGTTTCATCATAGTCTTTGCCTTGGTTTTGGTTGAAACCTTGCGCAACTAACCGCGCTTTAAATCTACATGGTTTTCCGTTGCTGTCCGTTTTAAGTTTAAAAACCCATCTGCACCCTATGCAGTTTTTATTTTTTGGCAAATCGGTGACAATCCATGTCTTTCTTCTAGTCAAGCTGTCCATTTCTTCATTGATGGCTTGTGTCCATTGTTTGGCTTGAGGCGATGATAGTGCCTCATTTACATCTTTGGGTTCTATAAATTCTAAGAAATTCATTTCCACATCTGTTGATCCACATTCTGAGGATACTGAACTCTTTCTATAATAGAATCATCCTCATTAGAGTTTACCTTTTCTACCATACGGATTTTTTATAACACTTTTTCGGTCTACCTCTGCGTGGTGCATCTTTTTGTAACATTAGACACTCCCACTGTCGGATCAGAATTTTTACAGTTTCTATGTTAATTCTAGAGTATATCTTTCTTAATTTTTTCAATTCTTATATCTTCATCAATACATCATGTGTCACTTAGTCTCTCGTTCGTTTTCAAACCCTAAAATCTGGCCAATCGTCATCATAAGTAATTCGTTCTAGATCTTCGTTATGCAACCAGGCATAACCTTTCTTTGCTTCACAGAATCTCACATGTTTTGTTGTTATGACGTCATTGTAATTCCTGGACACCATAATCTATAGCCTTTTTGTTCTTGATGCATAACCAACCAATATCATTGTATTCCTCTATCATCTAGCTTTCTTCTTCCTTGAATCAGCACCCTAGCATAAGCCAAACAACCAGAAAGCTCTTAAGATGTCTTACACTGGGAATCTTTCCCGTCCAAATACCCATTGGTGTCTCATTGTATCAATCTTCGGAAGTTACATACCCTATTTCTGACATATGCAGCTGTGGACACAGCCTCAGCCCAAAACTTCTGTGGCAAATGCGCTGAACGCAGCATTGCTCGAGCTAAATCCTAATAACGTCCCTATTTGCTCGTTCGGCTACGCCATTCATTTGTGGCGTCTCCACATTGCTTTTTTCATGTTTATGCCTAAACTTTTACAGTATTCTGATACTTCTTTGTTGCAGTATTCTAATCCATTATCACTGCAGAAGTCTTTTAACCTTTTATCTGTTCGTCGTTCAACTTTGCGGCTACATATTCTTGTATACACTTCTTTACTTCACATTTTGACTTTATGCAATATATCGTTATTTTTCGTGAGTAGTCATCAATAAAGGTTATGAAGTACTTACTTCCTCCAGGTGATTCTATAGGCATGGGTCCACACAGATCTGAATGGATCAGTTCGCACACTTCTGTAGACTGTCTCACTGAAATTGGTTTGCACGCTGCCTCTAGTTGCTTTGCTATACAACATGCATCACATAATTCATTTTTGCATTTTTACATGCTTCTTCTGATATAACCTTTTTTAACTGAAAAAGTTTTCTTTATAGTTTCATTATTAATATATGACAAAATCTCTCATGCCAAAGTGCTTTATTTTTCAACATTTAATGCATATGGCCTCACATCTATAGGTAATCTATTATCTACTTTAGCCTGCACAATGTACAAATCATTGTTTCTAACTGCAACACATAATAATCTTTTTTGTTTTTACGTTTATTATTTTTGTTAAGCCATCTTTAATATTGAGCTCATGTCCTCTCTTTTCAATTTGTGACTACAGACATAAGGTTCTTCTGATATCAGGAACATAATACACATTGTCCAAAATTATCCTTCTGGTAAACTTACCAACATACATATTCAATATTATAGTGCCTATACCTTTAGCTCTCGTAGGACTGCACCACTTTGCTTCGTTGGATCAGCTGCAGTATTAATCATTTCTATATCCAAATTTTTAAATGAAGTAAACCAAGTCTCGTCCTATTACTTGCATGGTGTGTGCATCCACTATCCAACAACCATGTGTCATCCATACTAAGATTATTCATTGACAATAAATGCTCCATCCGATCTTGGTTTTGGTGATTAGCTGATACGTTCCACGCCTTTTATTCATTCGTATTCGACAATCTCTTGAAAAATGACCTGGCTTGTGACAATTAAAACACGTAATTTGTCTTGTATTTTTATATGCTTCTCTATCATTTATTCTGTCAGGTCAGCTTAACAACAGTATAAGGCTTCCCTTTCGCATATCACTCCCTTCTTCATGTCTAGTACGACGTCTTTCATATTCTGCTAGTAAAATGCGGGCAATTTCTGCAGAAGTAGAAGATTCATTGTCTGGCAAACTCGCCAGTGACGTATGTTCAAACTTTCATAGCTTTCAGGTAAGCCAGCTAGCAGTGCGTAAGCTAAGTCTTCATCTTTGAAGCTTCAGCGCCTGCTTCCCTTAAATTGTTGGCTGCAACTTTGGCTCGTGACACATACGAGGACATGTTTTCATCATTTTTCATTTTCAAATGATAAAATTCCTTTTTAACTGCATTATACGTACTCTTGATTTGGAGGTTCATGTACCTGTTCTAGCTTACTCCAAGCATCATGTGCTTCACTGCATTCCCTCAATATGCACTTGTTGACTCGCATCAACATGCAGTCCAATTATTGCCAGCGCGTTTTATCATTGTTCGAAACGTGAATTGCCTTTTGCGCCGCTGTTTTCATCCTTCTGTCTTACGACTGTTCTAGAGCATAGCTTAACAATCGCTTTCCCTTTCAGAAGCCATTTCAATTCAATTTTCCATGTTCTGTAGTTTATGCTCCGACAATTTCGCAACATTGAAACTCAGATTTCAAATTATCACCGAACATTGTTACACGTATATATATGGTTCGTACTGAGCACATGGTCACTTATAGGTTATATTACATACCTGAACTGATTTCTGTAATTTCCTGGGGCTACTGGGCCCATAACCTTGTTATAATACAATATTATGTGTATTATCAATCCACTTTTTATATTACAGTATAATATATAATATTGTAGGCTAAACGCAAGATGAACTCGCACACGTGAACTAAACTTGTTCATTGATCTTACTCGACTGGGACAGGAAGTGTCGCCATAGTGCATATATATACAGCACGCGTCGCGTCACGTGACCATATATCGAGAACTTTCTACACATACCATCGAAATCCTGCGCATTTTCTAGAAAAAAATTCGAGTAGATGCTGAAATTTTTCGAGAAAATTAACAAATTTCGAATCGTTCTGAAAAAATTATTTCCAATTCCGAGGGTCGATTACAATAATTTTTTGTGAATAGACATACCCTCGAAACTCTGCGCATTTTCTAGAAAAAAATTCGAGCAGATGCTGAAATTTTTCGCGAAAATTAAAAATTTCAAATCGTCGTGGAAAAATTATTTTTAGTTGCAGGGTGGTACAATCATTTTACTATCATTTTTTCAATGGACATACCCTCGTGGAGCATACCCTCAAATCCTATCCGCACTTTCGCGAAAAAAATTTGAGAATGTGCTAAGAAATGTTTCGACAGAGGAGAAAAAAATTTCGAGATCGTTTCTGAAAATATTATTTTCAGTTCCGAGGGTCGATTATAATAATTTTTTGTGAATAGACAAACCCTCCAAATTATGCGCATTTTCAAGAAAAATTCGAGAATGTGCTGAAATTTTCGAAAGAAAAATTAAAAAATTTCGAATCGTTCTGAAAAAATTATTTCCACTTCCGAGGGTCAATTACAATAATTTTTTGTTAATAGACATACCAAAGAAATCCTGCGCATTTTCTAGAAAAAAATTCGAGAATGTGTGAAATGTTTCGACGGGAGAAAAAAATTTCGAATCGTTCTGAAAATATTATTTTCAGTTCCGAGGGTCGATTACTATAATTTTTGGTGAATAGACATACCCTCGAAATTCTGCGCATTTTCTAGAAAAAAATTCGAGAAGATGCTGAAATTTATGAGAAAGTTAAAAAATTTCAAATCGTCGTGGAAAAATTATTTTTAGCTGCAGGAGTCAATTACTATCATTTTTTTTCATTAGACATACCCTCAAAATCCTATCCACTTTCGCGAAAAAAATTTGAGAATGTATGAAATGATTCGACAGGAGAAAAAAAATTTTCGAATCGTTCCTGAAAATACTATTTTCAGTTCCGAGGAGTCGATTATAATAATTTTTGGTGAATAGACATACCCTCAGAAGGAAATTCTGCGCATTTTCTAGAAAAAATTCGAGAATATGCTGAAATTTTTCGAGAAAATTAAAAAATTTCGAATCGTTCTGAAAAAATTATTTCCAATTCCGAGGGTCGATTACAATAATTTTTTGTGAATAGACATACCCTCGAAATCCTGCGCATTTTCTAGAAAAAAATTCGAGCAGATGCTTAAATTTTTCGCGATAATTAAAAAATTTCAAATCGTCGTGGAAAAATTATTTTTAGTTGCAGGAGTCAAGTACTATCATTTTTTTCATTAGACATACCCTCAAAATCCTATCCACTTTCAGACAAAAATTTGAGAATGTGTGAAATGTTTCGACAGAGGGAGAAAAAAATTTCGAGATCGTTCTGAAAATATTATTTTCAGTTCCGAAAGGTCGAAATTTCTATAATTTTTGGTGAATAAGAGCACTACCCTCGAAATTCTGCGCATTTTCTAGAAAAAAATTCGAGAAGATGCTGAAATTTTTAGCGATAATTAAAAAATTTCAAAATCGTCGTTAGGAAAAATTATTTTTAGTTGCAGGAGTCAATTACTATCCATTTTTTCATTAGACATACCCTCAGGAAATCCTATCCACTTTCGCGAAAAAAATTTGAGGATGTATGAAATGTGTTCTGACAGGAGAGAAAAAATTTCGAGGAATCGTTCTGAAAATACTATTTTTTCAGTTCCGAGAGATCGATTACAATAATTTTTGGTGATGTTAGACATACCCTCGAGAGAATTCTGCGCATTTTCTAGAAAAAATTCAGAAAGATGCTGAAATTTTCATGAGAAGAAAATTAAAAAATTTCGAATCGTTCTGAAAAAATTATTTCAATTCCGAGGTCGATTACAATAATTTTTTTTGAATAGACATTACAAAGAAATCCTTCGCATTTTCTAGAAAAAATTCAGAGAAGATGCTGAAATGTTTCTGCGATAGGATTTAAAAAGCTAAAATCGTTCTTGGAAAATGTTGATTTTTTCGAATTACTATAATTTTTGGTGAATAGACATACCCTCGAAAATCCTATCCACTTTTCTAGAAAAAAATTTGAGAATGTGTGAAATGTTTCGACGGGAGATTAAAAAATTTCGAATCGTTCCCAAGAAAATATTATTTTTCAGATTCCGAGGCAAGTCGATTATACTATAATTTTTGGTGAATAAGACATACCCTCGAAATTCTGCTTTTTGTTTCTGAAAAATTCGAGAAGATGCTG
Organism: Colletes collaris; assembly: GCA_030068185.1. NCBI lineage: Eukaryota > Metazoa > Arthropoda > Insecta > Hymenoptera > Colletidae > Colletes > Colletes collaris. Next base: position 87,962 of record JASGYR010000024.1, on the reverse strand, counting down.
AAATGTACATGACGAAAATTAAAAATTTCAAATCGTTCTGAAAAAATTATTTTCAGTTCCAGGGTCAATTACAATAATTTTTTCATTAGACATACCCTCGAAATTCTATGCGCATTTTCTAGAAAAAAATTTCGAGAATGTGCTGAAATGTTTATCGACAGGAAGAAATTGTAAATTTCAGAATCGTTCTGAAAATATTATTTCCAATTCCGAGAAGATCGATTACAATAATTTTTGTGTGAATAGACATACCATCACAAAAATTCTGCGCATTTTCTAGAAAAGAATTCGAGAATAGATGCTTGAAATTTTTCGCGAAAATTAAAAAATTTCAAATCTGTCGTGGAAAAATTATTTTTTTAGTTGCAGGAGTCAATTACTATCATTTTTTTTCATTAGACATACCCTCAAAATCCTATCCACTTTCATGAAAAAAATTTGAGAATGCTATGGAAATGTTTCAGACAGGAGAAAAAATTTCGAGAATCGTTCTGAAAATATTATTTTCAGTTCCGAGGTCGAATTATAATAATTTTTGCAGAATAGACATACCCTCGAAATTCTGCGCATTTTCTAGAAAAAATTTCGAGAGAAAGATGCTGAAATTTTCGAAAATTAAAAAATTTCGAGATCAGTTCTGAAAATATTGTTTCCAATTCCGAGGGTCGATTACAATAATTTTTTGTGGAATAGACATACCCTCGAAGATCCTGCGCATTTTCTAGCGAAAAAATTCAGAGCAAATGCTGGAAATTTTTCGCGATAATTAAAAAACTTCAAAATCGTCAGTTGGAAAAATTATTTTTAGTTGCAGGAGTCAATTACTATCATTTTTTCAGTGGGTTAGACATACCCTCAAAATCCTATCCACTTTCATGAAAAAAATTTGAGAATGTATGAAATGTTTCCGACAGGAGAAACAAAATTTCGAATCGTTCTGAAAATATTATTTTCAGTTCCGAAGTCGATTACTACTAATTTTTGGTGAATGAGACATACCACTCTGAAATTCTGCGCATTTCTAGAAAAAATTCGAGAAGATGCTGAAATTTTCGAGGAAAGAAATTAAAAAATTTCAAATCGTCGTGGAAAAATTATTTTTAGTTCGAGGAGTCCAATTTACTATAATTTTTGTTATTAGACATACCCTCAAGAATCCTATCCACTTTCGCAGAAAAAGACTTGAGAATGTATGCGAAATGTTTCCGACAGGAGGAAAAAATTTCGAAATCGTTCTAGAAAATATTATTTTCCAGTTCCGAGGGTCGATTACAATAATTGTTTGAATTGAATAGACATACCATCGAAATCCTGCGCATTTTCTAGAAAAAAATTCGAGCAGATGCCTGAAATTTTGTAGAGATAATTAAGAAATTTAAAATCGTCGTGAAAAAATTATTTTTATAGTTGCAGGAGGTCAATTACCTATCATTTTTGTTCATTAAGACATATAAAATATCCTATCCACTTTCTGAACAAAAATTTGAGAATGTGTGAAATGTTTCGACGGGAGAACAAAAAATTTCCGAATCGTTGCTGAAAATATTATTTTTCCAGTTCCGAGGGTCGAATTATAATATTTTTAAGTGAATGACCATTGTACCCTCAGAAATTCTGCGCATTTTCTGAGAAAAAAATTCGAGAAGATGCTGAAATTTTCGAGAAAATTAACAAATTTCGAATCGTTCGCAGAAAAAATTATTTTACTACCGGCAATTCCGAGGGTCGAGTTACAATAATTTTTGTGAATAGACTATACCCTCGAAATCACTTCGCATTTTCTAGAAAAAAATTCGAGGCAGATGCTGGAGGAAATTTTTCGCGATAATTAAAATTTCAAATCATCATTGGAAAAATTATTTTTAGTTTGCAGAGAGTCAATTACTATCATTTTTCATTAGACATACCCTCAAATCCTATCACTTTTGCTTATGAAAAAAGATTTGAGAATGTTACTGAAGCAATGTTTCAGACGGAGGAAGAAAAAATTTCGAATCGTTCTGAAAATACTATTTTTCAGTTCCGAGGGTCGAATTACACTAATTTTGGTAGAATAGAGCATACCCCCTCGAAATTCTGCCGCATTTTTCTAGAAAAAATTCGAGGAAGATGCTGAAATTTTGAGAAAGAATTAAAAAATTTCGAATCGTTCTGACAAAATTGGCTTTCCAATTCCGAGGTCCAATTACAATAATTTAACGGGCACATTGTTAATAGACTATACCAAAGAAATCATCCTGCGCATTTTCTAGAAAAAATTCGAAGAATGTGTGAAATGTTTTTCGACAGGAGAACAAAATTTCGAATCGTTCTGAAAATATTATTTTCCAGTTCCGAGGTCGATTACTATAATTTTTGGTATTGAATATGAAACTTATACCCTCAGAAATCTGCTGCGCATTTTCTAGAAAAAAATTCGAAGAAGATGCTGAGAATTTTATGCAAGAAGAATTAAAAAATTTCAAATCGTCGTGGAAAAATTATCATTTAGTTGCAGAGAGTCAATTACTATCATTTTCTTTTCATTAGACATACCCTCATAAATCCTATCCACTTTCGCGAAAAAAATTTGAGAATGTATGAAATGTTTCGACGGGAGAAAAGAATTTCAGATCGTTCTGAAAATATGTTTTCAGTTCAGGGTCGATTATAATAATTTTGGTGAATAGACGCCTCGAAATTCTGCGCATTTTCTGAAAAAATTCGAGAGAAGATGCTGAAATTTTCGAGAAAATTAAAATTTCGAATCGTTCTGAAAATATTATTTTCCAGTTCCGAGGCTCGATTACAATAATTTTTGATGAATAGACATACCCTCGAAATTCATGCGCACATTTTCAGAAAAATTCGAGGAAAGATGCTGAAATTTTCGAGAAAATTAAAAATTTCAGAATCGTTCTGGAAAAATTATTTCCAATTCGCAGTTCGATTACAATAATTTTTTTTCGTTGAATAGACATACCCTCAAAAATCCTGCACATTTTCTAGACAAAAATTTGAGCATGTGCTGAAATTTTTCGCGATAATTAAAAATTTCAAATCGTCGTGGAAAAATTATTTTTAGTTGCAGTCGAAATTACTATCATTTTTTCATGAATAGACATACCCCTCAAAATTCTATCCACTTTCGCGAAAAAATTTCAGAGTGTATGCAGAATGTTTCGACGGGAGATTAAAGAATTTCGAAATCAGTTCTGAAAATACTATTTTCAAGTTCCAGGAGTCGATTATAATAATTTTTTGGTGAATAGACTATACCCTCAGAAATTCTGCGCATTTTCTAGACAAAAATTCGAGCGAAGTATGCTGAAATTTTTCGCGATAATTAAGATTTTCAAATCGTCGTTGGAAAAATTATTTTTAGTTGCAGGAGTCAATTACTATCATTTTTTCAATAGACATACCCTCAAATCCTACCCACTTTCGCGAAAAAAATTTGAGAATGTAGTGAAATGTTTCGACAGGAGATTAACAAATTTCAGAATCGTTCTGAAAATAACATTATTTTCAGTTACGAGGGTCGAATTACACTAATTTTGGTGAATAGACATACCCTCGAAAATTCCTTCGCATTTTCTAGAAAAAATTCAGGAATGATGCTGAAATTACTTTCGAGAAAATTAAAAAATTTCAAATCGTTCTTGGAAAAAATTATTTCCAATTCCGAGGAGTCTAATTACAATAATTTTTTGTTAATAGACATACCCTCAAAGGAAATCCTGCGCATTTTTCTAGAAAACAATTCGAGAATGTGTGAAATGTTTCGACCCAGGAGGGAGACAAAATTTCCAGAATCGTTCTAGACAAATATTATTTTTCAGTTCCGAGGTCGATTACACTATATTTTTGGTGAATAGAGCATACCCTCGAAAATTCTGCACACGCATTTCTAGAGAAAAATTCGAGAACATGCTTTAGAAATTTTTCGAGAAAAGCTTAAAAAATTTCGAAATCGTTCTAGAAAAAATTATTTCCAATTCCGAGGGTCGATTACAATAATTTTTTGTTAATAGACATACCAAAGAAATCCTGCGCATTTTCTAGAAAAAAATTCGAGAATGTGTGAAATGTTTCGACTGGAGAACAAAATTTAGAATCGTTCTGAAAATATTATTTTCAGTTCCGAGGGTCGATTACAATAATTTTTGGTGAATAGACATACCCTCGACGAATTCTGCCTGCATTTTCTAGAAAAAAATTCGAAGGAAGATGCTGAGAAATTTTCGAGAAAATTGAACAAATTTCGAATCGTTACTGAAAAAATGTATTTACCAATTCCGAGGGTCGAATTACAATAATTTTTTGTGAATAGACATACCATCAAGAAATCCTGCCACCATTTTCTAGAAAAAATTCGACAGATGCACAGAAATTTTTCGCGATAATTAAAAAATTTCAAATCGTCGTTGGAAAAATTATTTTTAGTTGCAGGAGTCAAAATTACTATCATTTTTTCATTTAGACATTACCCTCAAAATCCTATCCACTTTCTGCGAAAAAAATTTGAGAATGTATGAAATGTTTCGACGGGAGAAAAAAATTTCGAATCGTTTCTGAAAATACTATTTTTTCAGTTCCGAGGAGTCGATTACACTAATTTTGGTGAATAGAGCATACCCTCGAAAATTCTGCGCATTTTCTAGAAAAAAATTCGAGAAGATGCTGAATTTTCGAAGGAAAAATTCTGCAAAAATTTCGAATCGTTCTGAAAAAATTATTTCCAATTCCGAGGGTCAATTACAATAATTTTTTGTTAATAGACATACCAAAGAAATCCTGCGCATTTTCTAGAAAAAAATTAGAGAATGTGTGAAATGTTTCGACGGGAGAAAAAAATTTCGAATCGTTCTGAAAATATTATTTTCAGTTCCGAGGGTCGATTACTATAATTTTTGGTGAATAGACATACCCTCGAAATTCTGCGCAATTTCTAGAAAAAAATTCGAGAAGATGCTGAAATTTTTAGCGATAATTAAAAAACTTCAAATCGTCGTGGAAAAATTATTTTTAGTTGCGGGAGTCAAATTTACTATCATTTTTTTCATTAGACACTTACCTCAAAATCCTATCCACTTTCGCGAAAAAAATTTGAGAATGTATGAAATGTTTCGACAGGGAGAGAAAAAGTTTCAGAATCGTTCTGAAAATACTATTTTCAGTTCCGAGGTCGATTATAATAATTTTTGGTGAATAGACATACCTGCTCGAAATTCTGCGCATTTTCTAGAAAAAAATTCGAGGAACATGCGCCAGAAATTTTCGAGAAAATTAAAAAATTTCAGAATCGTTCCTGAAAAAATTATTTCTGCAATTCGAGGTCAATTACTATAATTTTTTGTTAATAGAGATACCAAAGAAATCCTTTGCATTTTCTAGAAAAGAAATTCGAGAATGTTGTGAAATGTTTCGACAAACGGGAGAACAAAATTTCGAATCGTTCTTTGAAAATATTATTTTTTCAGTTCCGAGTCGATTACACTATAATTTTTGGTGAATATAGACATACCCTCGAAATTCTGCGCATTTTCTAGAAAAAATTCGAGAAAGATGCTGAAATTTTATGAAGAAAATTAAAATTTCAAATCGTCGTGGAAAAAATTATTTTTTTAGTTGCAGGAGTTCGAATTGCACTATCATTTTTCATTAGACATGCCCTCAAAATCGTATCCACTTTCGCGAAAAAAATTTGAGAATGTATGAAATGTTTCGACGGGAGAAAAAAATTTCGAGTCGTTCTGAAAATACTATTTTCATTTCCGAGGTCGTGATTACAATAATTTTTGATGAGATAGACATACCCTCAATTCTGCGCATTTTCATAGAAAAAATTCGAGAAGATGCCTTCAGGATTTTCCGAGGAAAATTAAAAATTTCGAACAGATCGTTCTGAAAAAATTATTTCCAATTCCGAGGGTCGATTACAATATTTTTTTGTGAATAGACATACCATCGAAATCCTGCGCATTTTCTGAAGAAAAAAATTCGAGCAGATGCTGAAATTTTTCGCATGATAATTAAAAATTTCAAATCGTCGTGGAAAAAATTATTTTTAGTTGCAGGGAGTCAATTACTATCATTTTTTCATTAGAACATACCCTCAAGATCCTATCCACTTTCGCTTTGAAAAAAATTTGAGAATGTATGTAAATGTTTCGACAGGAGGAAAAAATTTCGAATCGTTCTGAAAATACTATTTTTCAGTTCCGAGGTCGATTACCACTAATTTTTTGGTGAATAGACATACCCTCGAAATTCTGCGCATTTTCTAGAAAAAATTCGAGAAAGATGCTGGAAATTTTTCGAGAAGAATTAAAAATTTCGAATCGTTCTAGAAAAAATTACATTTCCCAATTCCGAGATTCAATGGTACAATAATTTTTTTGTTAATAGACTTTATACCTTAAAGGAAATCCTGCGCATTTTCTAGAAAAAAATTAGAGAATGTGTGAGAAAATGTTTCTGACATGGGAGAACAAAATTTCGAATCGTTCTGAAAATATTATTTTCAGTTCCGAGGGTCGATTACTATAATTTTTTGTGAATAGACATACCCACGAAATTATGCGCATTTTATAGAAAAAAATTAGAGAAGATGCTGAAATTTTATTAGAAAATTAAAAAATTTAAAATAGTCGTGGAAAAATTATTTTTATTTGAAGGAGTCAATTACTACTCATTTTTTTCATTAGACATACCCTCAAAATCTCCTATCCACTTTCAACGAAAAAATTTAAGGGAGAATGTATGGAAATGTTTCTGCTGACAGGAGAAAAAATTTCGAATCGTTCTGAAAATATTATTTTCCAGTTCCGAGTCAGATTACAAATAATTTTTGATATAGAATAGACATACCCTCGAAATTCATAAAGCACATTTTCTGAAAAGAATTCGAGAAGATGCTGAAATTTTCGAGAAAATTAAAAATTTCTGAATCGTTCTGAAAAAATTATTTCCAATTCCGAGGGTCAGATTCACCAATAATTTTTTGTGGCGATAGACATACCATCGAAATCACCCTGCGCATTTTTCTAGAAAAAATTCGAGCCAGAATGCTGGAAATTTTCGCGATAATCTAAAAATTTCAAATCTCGTCGTGGAGAAAATTATTTTTAGTTGCAGGAGTCAATTACTATCATTTTTTTCATTAGAACCCCATACCCTCAAGATCCTATCCTTTCGCGACAAAAAAAATTTGAAGAATGTATGAAATGTTTCGACAGAGGAGAAAAAAATTTCAGAATCGATTCTGAAAATACTATTTTTCAGTTCCGAGGTCGATTTCACTAATTTTTTTGGTAGAATAGACATACCACCTCGAAACTCTGCGCATTTTCTAGAAAAAAATTCGAGAAGATGCTGAAATTTTTCGAGAAAATTAACAAATTTCGAATCGTTCTGAAAAAATTATTTCCAATTCCGAGGGTCAATTACAATAATTTTTTGTTAATAGACATACCAAAGAAATCCTGCGCATTTTCTAGAAAAAAATTCGAGCAGATGCTGAAATTTTTCGCGATAATTAAAAAATTTCAAATCGTCGTGGAAAAATTATTTTTAGTTGCAGGAGTCAATTACTATCATTTTTTTCATTAGACATACCTCAAAATCTATCACTGCCAGAAAAAAATTTGAGAATGTGTGAAATGTTTTCTGACCCAGGAGAACAAAATTTCGAATCGTTCTGAAAATATTATTTTTTTTTCTAGTTCGAGGAGTCGATTACATATAATTTTTTGGTGAATGAGACATACCCTCAAAAATTCTGCGCATTTTCTAGAAAAAAATTCGAGAACATGCTGAAATTTTTCGAGAAAATTGTAAAACTTCTAATCGTCGTGGAAAAATTATTTTTAGTTGCGAGGAGTCAATTACTATCATTTTTGTCATTAGAACATACCCTCAAAATCCTATCCACTTTCATGAAAAAAATTTGAGAATGTATGAAATGTTTTCGAACGGGGAGAGAACAAAATTTCGAATCGTTCTGAAAAATATTATTTTCAGTTCCGAGGTCGATTACACAAATAATTTTTGATGAATAGAACACTACCCTCAGAAGAATTCCTGCGCATTTTCTAGAAAAAAATTCGAGAAGATGCTGAAGAATTTTCGAGAAAGAATTAACAAAAATTTCGAATCGTTCTAGAAAAAATTTATTTCCAATTCCGAGGGTCGATTACAATAATTTTTTGTGAATAGACGCACCTAATCAAAGAAATCCTGCACGCATTTTCTAGAAAAAGATTCCGAGCAAATGCTGAAGAATTTTTCGCGATAATTAATAAATTTCAAATCGTCTGTTGGAAAAAATTATTTTTTTAGTTTACCCAGGTGTATGAAGCTAGCGGGCCTCTTTAGCTTGGAGAAGGACAGGGTACGAAGGGTTTTCCCATGACCTTGAGCGCTTTGTTCATTACAGGAAAAGGGGAAAGCGGCAAAGGGATGGCAAGGCCAAACGAGCCAGGTCATCAGTTAGTTACAGCAGCAACTTTGACGAAGATTGTGCGTACACTCGCGCGCGCCCGACTAATATATATCATTTATTTAAAGTATACATCATCGTTAGTATTAAGACTGGGAGGGTTTATTTCTGCGTCCCTGACGACGTCCTGTTTCACTCCCGCACCCTCCCACAGATTCAGAAGTGGGATAAAGAACAAATTTTTTTGGAAAATAAGTACGAGTCGCGAGTGTAAGTGGATATTGTCCGTCAGTGATTTTATTGGTTGCGTTGTATCCGTTACCGACAATTTGTGCATTTCATCAAATTGAATTAGTAGTAGATCTTGTCCCGTGATATAATTGTTGAGAGTGGGATTGTGGATTGTGCGGCTCGAAGTCAAGCGTGTTGGCGCATTTTTTTAAGACTCAAGCGACGGCATAATTTTTGACCACTGAAGATGTCGAAGGACTATACCGCCAGTAATTTGAAGAGATTTCTGCGAGAACTTCAGCAGCGGTGGAGCGGCTCGAAGTCCGAGTTGATTTTACGACTGGAAGAATTTGATCCCGATATTTGGAACATCGTCGCGGCAGGCCTGGGCGGCGGCTGATGAGATTGAAGAACGGCGACGGGACGGTGAGATACAAGACGAGGCAGCACCAGCGCTATCGTCCCGGGGTTCTGGAAGCCGAGAGAGCGACTTCCTGGCACGCAATTGGAGCTCATGCGTTTGGAGCGCGATGTAATGCGGCGAGAGATGGAGCTTTTTTGCGTCAGGAACGAAGCTGCAGACGGTCCCGAGATCTCGGGAGGACCGATCGAAGCTCTCCTCATCTGTAGATATGAGCATACGTGCGATTTGGAGACTTATTATGCGAGGATTTGATATATCTCATCGTGATGGTACCATCTCTGGAGATGGGAACAACAGGTGCAACTCCTGCGAACCACGTACGAGTTGGAGGATGAGGCGGCAAAGATTGTTGGTGGTGCCGAAGCTAAAAAGGGCGTACCGCGGGTGGTTCCACTCGAGGGCGGAACATCTCACGATGGACATTGACACGCTATTAGGGAGATAAGAAGTGATGTTCCGACCATCGACCCAGTAGCTGGTGACACTGCGGAAAGATTTTGAGAACCGAGGTCTGGAGGGCGATGAACGTTTATGCGAAACTATTGTATCACGATAAGATGTTCTAGGAATCGCGTACCGATTGCGACGGACGAAGATGGTGGAATTACCTCATCGACGGCATCGCCGACGCCCGGCTCCAAGATCACGCTCAGATGCATTTGTGCCGGTTCCGAACGACTGCCGATGTAGTGGGGGCGTTGCGAGAAGATCCGCATTGGATGCGACGGACGGTGCTAGAAACGACAGGAAACCGAGCATGGGGGTGATGATCCAAGAGGAAGGCCAGAGCTGCAGAAGAAGATGATCCGATGTTTCAATTGTGGAGAAACCGGACATCTGTCGAGATGTCCGAGACCGAAGAGTCGGGAATTCAGAGCTTGTTTTGAATGCGGAGCGACTTCTGCATCAAATAAGGGATTGCCCACAACGGGTGACGAACCGGCAAAGGGGGAGAGCAGTGCACGGAGAGGCTGAGCATCCGAATGGAGCCCAGCGCGACAACGTCAACGAACATGGTCCCAGGCATCACTCCCAGCACCATATCTCACCTCAGCTTGGTGCATTATAGTTGATAAAAACAACCAGTCTTGTAGCGCCCAGCATTGAGTGCAATGTTAGACTCAGGATCACCGATAAGTTTTGTCAAACATAGCTTTGTACCCGAGGAATGTTAACCAGCGTTACCAGACAATGTCAATTCGCGGGAATTAACGGGTCTTCATGAAAATATTGGGTAATCTTCAGGCGCGAAATCGAGGTCGAAGGAATTTCCGTAAAAATAAGAGTTTTATGTAGTTCAGGATAGCTTTGATGGCATTTATGGCGGTATTAGGGCGAGACTTTTCCTCAATTTCCCTAAGTACATTTTCATTTGATAACGGATTCGTTGTGTCCCGGAAAGAAAATAAGTCCGCGAACGACTTAGATTCCGCGTTTGTGCAAATTTTAAATATTGATGTCCTGAGCAGACCGGTCACGGTACCGGAAAAACGTCAAATTCTACATAAACGGGAATTGGCCCGGCGGTGGCAAAATGCAAAGTAGAAAATTAACGCCAATCGGACCGTTTACAGGATTAAGGAATCAGTATCGAGAACATTGATTTTGATATGAATATAATCAGCTAGGAACAATCGGACTATTTACAAGTTAAGGGATCAGTATCGATGCGTGGTTTCAGCCGTGGATATAAGCTTCAAAACAAGGAACGACCGATTTTGCTTTAGACCATAGCGACGCTTCATATGCGGATAGGAAAAAATTACAAAGTAATGTAGACGACTTATTAAATAGAAAAATCGGTAGAATGTTGGAGCGGGGAGAATTGGCAGTGCCCGACAGATCCCTCGGCTGCGAGCGATGGGAATTTATTTTAGAGTATGCATTTTTCTCAATCAGTTTCGATAATACAATCTCAAGTGGGCATTATAAGGGAGTACTAAGTAACTTTATAACGATAGTAATCCTTTATATATGGATTTAGTAATAAACTTACCGCCTCACGACGGTGCAGAAACTTTATATTTGACCCTGAGGAAGTGTTGCAAAGGCTCAAAATAATTGAAATTTATAATATGAAATTAGTCAAACTTAAATACTGCAAGTCTGCTGTTCAATTCATGGAAGTTTTGCCATCTATCAAACAAATTGAACACTCGTTTGAATTAACTCATCCTCAATTGATTTAGGCTAGCGACAAACAAGTCTTTGTTTCAGACCCTAAGTGGATTGTCTGTTTTATTTTCCCATTAGTTCAAGTTTCCAACCTGGATATGCGCATGGCTTAGGATCACTGCAATTTCCAAATGGGGCTTCCCCCTTGTAGCTAACTAAAACAGCTAGATACGATGATAATATACAGCTAGCTTGGAAGTGGAACGAACGAGCATAACTTGAAAGCACATCCTGCCACCTTTGCCGCTCGTCTGCCTATCATGACAATTTGTATTTAGAGAAGGTAGATGTTAGCCAGGATAAAGCGCGCACTCGAGACGAGGTTGCATTTTCCCCAGAAGGTAAAACTGTAACTAGGGTATTACTGGAGCCAAGGAAACGCTGCTGAGATAAAAGGTATTGTTTGGCGATACTTGTGAAGATGTATTTGAGCGCTTTACGGGTGCACCATCTCGAGTGTTTTTCAAAGCTTCGAGGACAAGATGCGCATTCATAGTCCTCACACTTTGAGCGAACGTGATAAAATAAGGCGATCGAGTTTCTTCGATAACTATTTCACTTTAGGATTAGACATTTTATTTCAGGCCAAAACCCAATGTATTAAGAAATTTATTAATTACACACAAATTACCCAAGGCATTATAATTTTAAAATGCATCATTGTAAAACTGCTTTCAAGACAAACAAAACTGAGGAATGTACTGTTTGTATTCATACGACCTTGTTCATTTGGAGAAAAAATTATGTATTAAGTATGAGCTAAGAAGCATGTAGTAGTGCAGTGCTCTTCTGGACTGGAATTTAAGAAACAACTGTATTGGGGTTAGCCAGGGCGGCTAACAGGTCAGGATAAGCCGAACTGTAGGAGGCTGTGAGCCTCTTTAGCTTGGAGAGGACAGTGTACCGGGGTTTCTCTCCCATGACGTGAAGCCGCTTTGTTCCTTACGGGAAAAGGGAAAGCGGCAAAGGGATGGCAAACCAAGCAGGCCAGATGCATCAGTTAGTTACAGCAACGACTTTGACGAGGATTGTCACGTACACTCGCGCGCGCCCGACTAATATATATCATTTATTTAAAATATACATCATCGTTATTAAGACTGGGAGGGTTTATTTCTGGCTCCTGACAACGTCCTGTTTCCCTCCATACCCTCCCACACAGGAGTCAATTACTATCATTTTTTTTCATTAGACATACCCTCAAAATCCTATCCACTTTCGTGAAAAAAATTTGAGAATGTATGAAATGTTTCGACGGGAGAAAAAAATTTCGAATCGTTCTGAAAATACTATTTTGAGTTCCGAGGGTCGATTTCACTTATTTTTGGTGAATAGACATTCCCTCGAAATTCTGCGCATTTTCTAGAAAAAAATTCGAGAAGATGCTGAAATTTTTCACAAAGAATAATTAAAACAAATTTCGAATCGTTCTGAAAAATTATTTCCAATTCCGAAAGGGGTCAATTACAATAATTTCTTGTTAATAGACATACCAAAGAAATCCTGCGCATTTTCTAGAAAAAATTCGAGAATGTGTAGAAATGTTTCGACAGGAGAACAAATTTCGAATCGTTCTTTGAAAATATTATTTTCAGTTCCGAGAGTCGATTACTATAATTTTTGGTGAATAGACATACCCTCGAAATTCTGCGCATTTTCTAGAAAAAAATTCGAGAAGATGCTGAAATTTTTTCGAGAAAATTAACAAATTTCGAATCTGTCTGAAAAAATTCATTTTCAATTCCGAGTTAGTCAATTGGAAATAATTTTTTGTTAATAGACATACCAAAGAAATCCTGCGCATTTTCTAGAAAAAAATTCGAGAATGTATGAAATGTTTCGACGGGAGAACAAAATTTCGAATCGTTCTGAAAATATTATTTTCAGTTCCGAGGGTCGATTACTATAATTTTTGTTGAATATGAACATACTTCTCGACATTCTGCATACATTTTCTAGAAAAAATTCGAGGAAGATTGCTGTGAAATTTTATGAGAAAATTAAAAATTTCAAATCGTCGTTGGAAAAAATTATTTTTAGTTGCAGGAGTCAATTACTATCATTTTTTTTCCATTAGACATACCCTCAAAATCCTATCCACTTTCGCGAAAAAAATTCGAGAATGTATGCAAATGTTTCTGACGGAGAAACAAAATTTCGAATCGTTCTGAAAATATTATTTTCAGTTCCGAGAGGTCGATTACAATTATTTTTGATGAATGACATCGCTGCCCTCGAAATTCTGCGACCATTTTCTAGAAAAAATTCGAGAAGATACTGAAATTTTTCAAGAAAATTAAAAATTTCAAATCGTTCTTGAAAAATTATTTCCAATTCCGAGGGTCGATTAAAATAATTATTTTTGAATAGACATGAACCATCGTCAAAATCCTGCGCATTTTCTAGAAAAAAATTCGAGCAGATGCTGAAATTTTCGCGATAATTAAAAATTTCGAATGTTCTGAAAAAATTACTTCCAATTCCGGAGGGCTAATTACAATAATTTTTGTTAATAGACATACCTAAGAAATCCTGCGCATTTTCTAGAAAAAAATTGGAGAATGTGTGAAATGTTTCGACGGGAGAACAAAATTCTAGAATCGTTCTGATAATATTATTTTCAGTTCCAGGGTCAAGATTATAATTTTGGTGAATAGACATACCTCGAAATTCTGCGCATTTTCTAGAAAAATTGAGAGATGAAATTTTTCGAGAAAATTAAAACATTTCGAATCGGTCTGAAAAAATTATTTCCAATTCCGAGGGTCGATTACAATAATTTTTTGTGAATAGACATACCATCGAAATCCTGCGCATTTTCTAGAAAAAAATTCGATCAGATGCTGAAATTTTTCGCGATAATTAAAAAATTTCAAATCGTCGTTGAAAAATTATTTTTAGTTGCAGGAGTCAATTACTATCATTTTTTTTCATTAGACATACCCTCAAAATCCTATCCACTTTCGCGAAAAAAATTTGAGAATGTATGAAATGTTTCGACGGGAGAAAATTATTTCGAATCGTTCTGAAAGTACTATTTTCAAGTTTCCGAGGGTCGAATTACACTAATTTTGGTGAATATTATACCCTCGAAACTCTGCGCATTTTCTAGAAAAAAATTCGAGAAGATGCAGAAATTTTTCGAGAAAATTAAAAAATTTCGAATCGTTCTGAAAAAATTATTTCCAATTCCGAGGGTCGATTACAATAATTTTTTGTTAATAGACATACCCTCGAAATCCTGCGCATTTTCTAGAAAAAAATTCGAGTATGTGTGAAATGTTTCGACGGGAGAAAAAAATTTCGAATCGTTCTGAAAATATTATTTTAGTTACAAAAGAGGAGTCGATTACACTACGCCATTTTTGGTTCTAATAGACATACCTCAAGAAAGCTCTGCGCATTTTCTAGACAAAAAGAACTTTGAGAAGATGCTTTTGAAAATGTTTTGACGAGAAAATTAAAAAATTTCTAATCTTTCTGAAAAAATTATTTCCTTTTCCGAGGGGTCGAAATTACAATAATTTTTTTGTTAATAGACATATTCCTCAAGGGAAATCCTGCGCACTTTTGTTTCTAGAAAAAATTCGGAAGAAGATGTATAGAAATGTTTCTGACAGGAGAATTAAAAATTTTCGAATCGTTCACAGGAAAATATTATTATATCAGTTCCGAAGGTCAGAATTACAATAATCATTTTATGAATAGACATACCCTCGAAACTTCTGCGCATTTTCTAGAAAAAATTCGAGAATGTGCTGAAATTTTCTGACGGAAAAAATTTAAAATTTCGAATCACGTTCTGAAAAAAATTATTTTCAATTCCGAGGGTCAGATTACAACTAATTTTTGTGAATAGACATACAATCGAAAAACTCTGCATTTTCTAGAAAAAAATTCGAGGCAGATGCTGAAATTGCACTAACGATAATTAAAAAATTTCAAATCGTTCGTGGGAAAAATTATTTTTAGTCCTGCAGGGTCAATTACTATCATTTTTTCATTAAGACATACCCTCAAGAAATCCTATCCACTTTCGCGAAAAAAATTTGAGAATGTGTGAAATGTTTTGACGGGAGGGAAAAAATTTCGAATCGTTACTGATAACATATATTATTTTCAGTTCCGATGGTCGTTTATAATAATTTTTGTTGAATAGACATACCCTCGAAATTCTGCGCATTTTCTAGAAAAATTCGAGAAGATGCTGAAATTTCGAGAAAATTAGCAAAATTTCCTGAATCGTTCTGAAAAAATTATTTCCAATTCCGAGGGTCGATTACAATAATTTTTTGTGAATAGACATACCATCGAAATCCTGCGCATTTTCTAGAAAAAATTCGAGCAGATGCTGAAATTTTTCGCGATAATTAAAAAATTTCAAATCGTCGTGGAAAAATTATTTTTAGTTGCAGGAGTCAATTACTATCAATTTTTTAATTAGACATACCCACAAAATCCTATGCACTTTCAAGTGAAAAAAATTTGAGAATGTATGAAATGATTTCGACGGGAGAAAAATTTCGGAGATCGTTCCTGAAAATACTATTTTCAGTTTCCGAGGGTCGATTATAATTTTGGTGAATAGATGACAATTCCCAGGCTCCTGCGCATTTTCTATAAAAAAATTCGAGAAGATGTTGTAATTTTTCGATAAAATTAAAAATTTTCGAATCGTTCTGAAAATTATTTCCACCTGGAGTGGTCGATTACACTAATTTTGGGTAAATAGACATGCCTCTCGAAATTCTGCGCATTTTCTAGAAAAAAATTCGAGAAGATGCTGAAATTTTTAGAGAAAATTAAAAAATTTCGAATCGTTCTGAAAAAATTATTTCCAATTCCGAGGGTCAATTACAATAATTTTTTGTTAATAGACATACCAAAGAAATCCTGCGCATTTTCTAGAAAAAAATTTGAGAATGTGTGAAATGTTTCGACGGGAGAAAAAAATTTCGAATCGTTCTGAAAATATTATTTTCAGTTCCGAGGGTCGATTACAATAATTTTTGGTGAATAGACATACCCTCGAAATTCTGCGCATTTTCTAGAAAAATTCAGAGAAGATGCTGGGAAAATTTTCTTGAGAAAATTAAAAAATTTCTGAATCGTTCTGAAAAAAATTGTTTCCAATTCCGAGGGTCAATTACAATAATTTTTTGTTAATAGACATACCAAAGAAATCCTGCGCATTTTCTAGAAAAAAATTCGAGAATGTGTGCAAAATGTTTCCCTGACAGGGAGAACAAAATTTCGAATCGTTCTGAAAATATTATTTTTTCAGTTCCGAGGGTCGATTACTATAATTTTTGGGTGAATAGACATACCCTTGAAATTCTGCGTGCATTTTCTAGAAAAAATTCGAGGAATATGCTTGAAATTTAGTGAGAAAATTAAAAAAATTTCAAATCGTCGTGGAAAATGTCTTATTTTTGAGTTGCAGGAGTCAATTTACTCTATCATTTTTTTCATTAGACATACCTCAAAATCCTATCCACTTTCATGAAAAAAATTTGAGAATGTATGAAATGTTTCTGAAACGGAGAAAAAAATTTTTGAATCGTTCTGAAAATATTATTTTTTCAGTTCCTGAGATCGATTACAATTATTTTTGATGAATAGACATACCTCAAGGAAATTCTGCAGTACATTTTCTAGAAAGAAAAGATTCGAGAAGATGCTTGAAATTTTTCGAGAAAATTAAAAAATTTCGAATCGTTCTGAAAAAATTATTTCCAATTCGAAGAGATAAGGTGCAGATTACAATAATAATTTTTGTGAATAGACATACTCCTCGAAATCCCAAGTGCATTTTCTAGAAAAAATTGAGCAGATGCTGAAATTTTTCGCGATAATTAAAAACTTTCAAATCGTCGTGGAAAGAATTATTTTTTTAGTTGCATGAGCCAATTACTATCATTTTTTTCATGTAGACATACCCTCAAAATCCTATCCACTTTCGCGAAAAAAATTTGAGAAGATGTATGAAATGTTTCTGAGCGGGAGAAAAAAATTTCGAATCGTTCTGAAAATATTATTTTCAGTTACGAGGGTCGATTACACTAATTTTTGGTGAATAGACATACCCTCGAAATTCTGCGCATTTTCTAGAGAAAAATTCGAGAAGATGCTGAAATTTTTCGAGAAAATTAACAAATTTCGAATCGTTCTGAAAAAATTATTTCCAATTCCGAGGGTCGATTATACCAAATTTTTTGTGAATAGACATACCCTCGAAATCCTGCGCATTTTCTAGAAAAATTGAGCAGATGCTGAAATTTTCGGCGATAATTAAAAAATCAAATCGTCGTGGAAAATTATTTTTAGTTGCAGGAGTCAATTACTATCATTTTTCATTAGACATACCCTCAAAATCCATCCACTTCAAGTGAAAAAAATTTGAGAATGTATGAAATGTTTCTGACGGGAGAAAAAATTCTGAATCTCTTAAGAAAATAATGCTCACAGCGCACGTGTAATGCTTACGATAGAATCTCAGCAGGCAATGGGGGCAATGTAGATATTGCACGCACGCTCGCACGCTAACTTCTGTTCTGGCTCGCGCGTTGCCAACTTACAGGATTTCTAAGTCCCTACTTTTATTTCAATATCCAACACTTCCCCTTTGAAATAAAAAATAAAAAATGTAACGCAACACTGCGGACTAAGCCTGGGTTTCAATTCCCAACCCACTTACACATCTATCGTGATTTCTGCTCGCGGCAACGCCTTAATAATATAATGTCGGCTGTCATATCCTCCGACTTCAAATATTCGATAACAATATCGTGCCATTCTGAATGGCCTCGCGGACCAAAATGGTTGTCTTAGATCAATGTGCTTTGCACAATGGACGGTGATACATGGGATTTTCAGCCAGCTTCTGTGCACCTAAATTGTCATTGTATCATAGTTGGCATTCGTTCCATTCCACTTTAACCCAATTCCTCTGACAAGAAATTGGCCTTAAATATATCCCTTCACTTCGTAGCGTCCGCTCAATCCCATTGCTACTCCGCTTCAGTCGAAGATAACGCCACCGTTCTTTGCTTGCGCGATTCCCAAGCAATCTGGTGCTGCACACAGTACAAAAACGAATCCCTGTATACAGAATGCCTATCATCCACACAATTGCCCCAATCCGCATCTACATATCCCTTTATACTGTTCCGTATCCCTCTTAAACACTAACCGATATTGGGCGGTTGCGCCGAGGTAGCGCCAACACTCCTCTTGCTGCGTTCCAATGTGTTCAGAAGCTGTAAGCTATTATTGAATTTGACTCAGATAACTTATTGCAAAAGATTATATCCGGCCGAGTCGTCACATGCTAAATACATTAGACAACCCTTAGCAGTTCCTCTATATAAGGCAACGTTTCCGCATTCTCTCCCGATGTTGCCCATTACATTTGCTTTAATCTTAAACCTGGATCTAACGGGAATACATGATTGCTTCGCATCACTCATATTGTATTTTACCATCAGTCTTTCAAGCATATTTATTTTGGCTAAGGATATAATTGTCTCCGTCTTTGGTAAAGTTTATACCTAAACAATACTTTACTAAACCTTCTCAATCCCTTAACTCCATACTGGACGATAATTTTTCTTTAACATCAACAATAGATTTAATATTATTGGACATAACTAAAATATCATCTACATACAGAACTAAGTAATAATATACTTTTTCTTTTCCTTTTTATAATATATACACGGATCCGCCATGGAACGCTTCATGCCCAATTCAATAATTCGTTTTTATTTTATCATTATGTTCCATTGACGGCACGACTGTTTCTAACCATTAATTGCCTTCTTTAAAGTACATAACTTATCTCCGGTTCTTAATCGTTTTAACATTTTACTCTCTCTACTCGTAATTTCAGCAGATTGATTTCTAGATACCATTCTTTCCATTGTCTCATTAAATCTTTCCGGAATCTCCATATACAGCGGTATATCCAGTTCGCTTTGTTTAAATACGCAACTGTTGTTTAGCATCCAACTGATGAATTTCCATGCTGAAACGTGTAGCTAAAGCAAGCAATGGTAAACGGATTGATCTGGTAATCGGGCTACGAGAGAGAAAATGTTTCATTATAATCGAAACCCGGTCGCTGGCTAAAACCACGGGCTGACTATACGTGCCTTGCGCTTCGCCTACCTATTGTACCGCGCATCGTTATTTAATTTGTCGGTTAATGCACTACCTTACTATCCTACTCACGTTTCCTTCTTTAGGACGGTCCACAATATCAAATACACCCCCTTCTTGATCATTGATTTCTACTTCTTGACCGATGGCTGCGTACCACTCTTCCGCATCCGAACCTCCGGGAAATCGCTTTGTGCACCGGTATTTCTGCCATAGATGCCCATCTCCTTTATTCCATTTTCTGGGATCATCTTGTGCTCCTTCCTTGGTCTTCCCTTAATCCTGTCTTTATTGTTTTTGGCGCTCCCTGGGCGCTTTTCTTTTTCATTTCTATCGTCCTTGAGCATTCCGGGACTTAATATTTCCTCTCTCTTCATCACTGAAATTCCTCTTCAGGTTGTTCCTCTTCCGGTTCCTGACTCGCTTTCACTCTGAATGGCTCTCTTCTGTTTGATTCCTCTGTTACAGAACCCTGGAATTCTTGATGTCCCATAATGCACAGTGATCTTTTCATTTTCACTCATCCTCCTCCTCCAGAAACTTTACATCTCGGCTAATTGTCACGCCTTTGTTAGTTTCTGGGTCCAAGAGTCGATATCCTTTAGATTCCCTCTCCTGAGTACCCCGCGAACCTGAATTCCTGGGCTTTAGCGTCTAGCTTTCTCCTTAACTCATCTGGCACATGTAGCATACACCTTTGCACCGAACCTGGTGAAAGTTTTTCACATTTGGTTTAGTACTGTCCCATCTTTTGATTGGAGATATCATCCAGTGCTTTGGAGTATATCCTATTTTGTAAATAATTATTCCAGTGTATTTACCAACTTCCGCCCAGTATGTTGTTAGGTAGATCCGCATCTCTTAATAAGCATCGTCCCATTTCCATTAGTGACCTGTTCTTCCCTCTTCCTGCCACGCCGTTTTGCTCAGGACAGTACGCCAGCATGAGTATTCTGCATCTCTATTCCCTCTTCCTGAAATACTCTTATCAAGCCGATGATTTATATATTCCTGCCCTCTGTCTGATCGAAAACACTTGGGTTTCGTTTTCCATACTGAAGTTTCTCATTAACTCAATGAAATTTGCAATTTTTTCTGGTACTTCAGATTTATGTAACTGCAAAAAAATATGTGGGTATATCTCCACTAAAATCAATCTATCAATGTTAGGGAAATACAACCTTTTCTTGCTTGGCGTAATCGTCTGCCATTGGCCCGCAGACATCCGTTATGGGATTAATTCCAGTATTTTCTTTCGCCCGTGTTGATGACCTTTTGCAGAAGAAGCTTTGCCTCTGCATCTTCTCCCACACCCATGATGGCATACACTCTACACCACAGCTAGATCTTTATGCCACAATCCTTTGATCTGCATATTGTCTACCAGATTCTTAAGTCTGCCATTTCCTTTTTATTGCCTGCGGATCTCTGTGTCCTAATTTTCTATGCCATGTATGTATACAATCATTATTGTGTTTACACGTGGCGAGCAATGCCTGTTTAACTATCTTTAGTTTGCCTTACAGGTTGCCTATTGCACTTGCTGTAACTATAACCTTATTTCCCTTTTTTATGAAGCACTCTTTATCACAGAAATTTACCTCTATTCACTTTTTCTGTTAATTTCCTTACCTGACAGGAGACTTTCTCCCAGTTCAGGAACAAACAATACATCCTTGATTCGCACTGGGGATATATGTCCATCTGCATTCTTCGCAACAACAATATGCCTTCTCCGATACCTCTTACTTTTTGCATAGGTTGCTGGTTTGCTCACACGCACATCTGCCAATGCCACTTTTCTCCAGGACACTGAAGAAACTTTTGTCATTTGTCATATGGCTTGTGGCACCAGAATCGACAAACCAGAGCTCCTCTCATATTACCTTCGGTCAGTTCCTGTTCTGGTACTGAAACACCATTCTGGTTCTTCTTTGTTCCTTGTCTCGCTGACCTGATTAGCCCTTTTCTTTGTTTGCCTTCCATATTCGGTAGTGCTCTCTGTAACATGATGTCCTTTTTCATGTGCCCCTGTTTACTGCAAAAATAACATGTCATTGTCTGTACTGTAGGTTTCACTTGCATAGCTAGCCTTCTTGTTGCTTCTTTGGTGCTGTGCTTTCAAGGGCCATATTATCCCTCTCCGCAGACTGCAGGAATGTAGAATTTTCTTACGTCTAAAATCCCTCATCGATCAGCACTTTCCTTTAACCAGTTCTAATGTTAATTCACTTTCGGATCTAGTTTCCAAAGCCGTAATCAATGTTCCATATGAATCATGCGTAAGCTGCTTAACACCTGATCGCTATAACTAATTTATCTCTTTATTTTCTTCACCCAGGGCTGCTAAATTGATCCACAATGGGATAACATGGCATTCAAATGTTCCTCCATATTACCATTCTCCATTAATTTTTGTGTTGCATAGTTTCACTTTAGAAGATAAACTTGATTTGATAAAGTAGCTTTTTCGTGATACCTTCTTAAAGAATCCAGCATGCTTCTCTTGCCGTTGTCATTGATGTCTTTAATGTGTCTTATCTGGTCGTCCTCTACAATAATGCACAAAACATCTTATTTGTGGCCCTTTGCCTGCAACAACAATCCGCTTTAATCCACTTCCTGATCTGCTTGCTCTGGTCTTTTCTTCTTTCACTGTTCTGCATGCCACAAATTCTTCTTTTATTAGTAAAGTTCGACCTTACACTTCCATATATTTGATAAGTTACTTATTTAACTTAACTTCCATGGCAACGCTTAATTTGGTGCACGACATTTTCCTTCACTTTTTCTTCACTTTAACTTTATTTTTAACTTTAACTTTACTTTAATTTCAGCTTTACCTTTATTTTTTTTTTCTCTTCCACTTTACTTTAACTTCAACTTTAACTTTACTTTAACTTTAACTTTACTTTAACTTTAACTTTACTTTAACTTTACCTTTAGCTTTACTTTTAATTTAACACGTGGCCTGGGCCCATAACCTCTTAAAATAATGCTCACAGCGCACGTGTTGCTTGGGCCGATAGAAATCTCAGCAGGCAAATGGGGCGTAGATATTGCACGCACGCTCGCACGCTTAACTTCCCGTTCTGCGCTCGCGCGTTGCCAAGCTTACAGGTGATTTCTAAGTCCCTACTTTTATTTCAATATCCAACAGAATCGTTCTGAAAATATTATTTTCAGTTCCGAGGAGTCGATTACTGGGCAATAATTTTTGGTGACTAGACATACCCTCGAAATTCTGCGCATTTTCTAGAAAAAATTCGAGCAAGATGCTGAAATTCTTTTCTGCGATAATTAAAAAATTTCAGAAACTTGTTGCCTGGAAAAATTATTTCCGGTTGCAGTGGTCAGTTAATACAGTCATTTTTGGTGAATACCAGATACCAACGAAATCCCACGTGCACTTCGTGATAGAAGAAATTCAGTAGGTACCACTGAAGTTTTTCGGCGAAACTAAAAACTTCAGAATCGTTCTAAAACAATTATTTTGCTTGCGAGGTTTCAGAATTACAGTCATTTTTGGTGATTAGAGATACCCTCAGAAATCCTGCGCAGTTTCTAGAAAAAAATTCGAGAAGTTGCTGAAATTTTATGAGAAAAATTAAAAATTTCAAATCGAATTCCGTGAAAATTATTATTTTTAGTTGCAGAGTCAAATTACTATTAAAGAGTATAACACATGATAACAGTGCAGTGGTTTAAAGATATAACCCAAAGGTATAACAACAAGTATAGCACCAACAAAACTTTATTATATACTCGAACACAAATAGAGTGTGCAAAGATACAAACCAGGAAGTAGCGAACAATGCATCCATAAGCTCCGCAGACCACAGAGCATGCGTTGCCAGCTCACTACTGTCTCAACACACCCCCTCAATGCATGCTTGTCACAATCACTCTCACTTATAATTTCTCGCAATTTCCCTAAACTGTTAACACAAAAATAATGTATTTTCATTTTTGCAAAGCGGTTTGAGTAATTATATCCTTGGCAACTGTCATTCTTTTTCTGTTGGTAAATAAAATAACTCAAAAACTTTATTACTTGAGAGTATCCTGTATGAAATGATAACGTAGGTCCTTTATATATTTATCACTTTATATACTCTACTTTACTATATGTTTTGAGCCTCGCATGGAACATGCTGTTTATATCGCCAGCAACTGTGCGCTTTGGATTGTCGTTATACAATTACTATTTTTATTTCTATACCTAATTCTAACAATAAATTCTTCCAGAACATCAGCTTCTTTACTGGACTCAGACATTTGCTATGTACTCTGCTTCTGCAGATGATAATGCAATTGTTTTTTGCCTTTTTGACTTTTCCATACGATAGGTGAACCACTGAACATAAAACGCACTTATCCAGTAAATGACTTTGTCCAAGAACGTTGGAACCCAGTCAGCATCTACATATCCTTTAAATCTCAAAGTCATTATTTTTTTCATACATTAGACCATAATTAATAGTGTGTTTTAAATATCTAACTACTCGTTTCATGCAGATTCTAACAATGTTCTTTTTCCAAAACACATGTTGAATTTTCGTGACAGAAATACCACACTATGCATTATGTCTGGTCTAAATTACAACAGATAAGTACATCAGCTTCCTCTGGAAGAGATTTCTTCGAATAAGGCAATTCTATACTCGATTTGTGCTTCTTTCATAAAGAATACACAATAAACCTCTATCACTTGGAGTATTACATACCTTCTATTTAATCAAATTAAATTTTTTCTATAATCTTGTTTACATGTGTTTTCTCTGCCTAAGAAAAAAATTTTGTGCACCTTTTCTGACGATTTCTCATTGCCTACACAATATTTGGCTTCACTGGAGATCTTTTACTTCTAGCTCACACTTTGAAGATTAGCTTTTCAACCTCGTTTAACTTCCTATGTATCATTATAAGCTATGAGCATAATCATCAACAGATACAAATAATAATAATAATAATGTAATTTTCATTAATATCACTAAATATAGACAAGGTTCTGTTTTTGACGCTTTCAGAAATTTAAAATCTCTTAAGAAATACCATCAATCTTTATATGTCCATAGACTCTACTTCCGCTTGCTTTAGTCCATATAATGATCTTTTTAATGAACATACCTTATTTCCCTCTTTTATTTTATTTAGCATAATTTTGAGGCTTCTTGTCAGAGAGATATCCCATTATATCTATGTTACTCTTTATCATCAAAGTTAAAAAGTTCTCCTAGAAAATCTGGAATTTTCTTATATATAAACCCTTTCATCTAACTTGCCATGTAAAAATGTTATATCTATTTCGATCAATTTTTAGATTCTAACAGAGCTTTAAAACAATTAAAAATTCGAAAGGACTCCAATCTTACTTACTGGAGCAAATGTTTTAAAGTAATCAAGTCCATATAAACCTTATTGCAAAACCTCTTGCAGATCAATAACCTGAAAAGCTTTTCTATCAGGCTTACATTGCCATGTGCACTCAGTCTTATTTGTTATACAACACTGCAGCTTGGAGTCTATTATATTTGGTTTATCAACTCTTGGTTTTTCAATGAAAGTATCCCACGTATCATTCTTGATCCAGCTGTTTTATCTCTTTACCTATTGACTCCTTCCATTCGTCACCTATTTTCTCCATTTAAAGCCGCATGATAAATCAATGTGTGCAAAAATTGAGCTTCTGCATCCTTGAACACATCATCAAGCTTCCTCATTAGTATTTGGGTCATTTTGAGTCTCTTAGTTCCCTTGCATGTTCTCAATATCAATTGGATTTTCCAACCAAGTACATGTTCTGCTTGCTTTTCTCGGTCTTGCCTGGTTTACCAAAGCGTTCTTATTAATGCTGGTCTTCCAGGTAGACGTCTTGCGTGCATTTAAATTTTGATTGCTATCAACTACGCTATTTTGCATTCTTCATTTTTATATTCAAGAGGGGTCAACAAATTAATCTCCATCTCCTGAAATGTAATTTTCATTTTTTATCAACAACTTGTTCCATCAAGTGATGATTCTCATTGCTTTTAATTTTATGCATATTTTCATCAACAAACTTTACATCTCTGGATACGATTACTCTTTTCATCGCAGGTACCTATATTCTACAAATGCTTTGGCTTCTTCTGAGTAACCTACAGGAATTTACCATTCATGAGCTCGATCTGGCTAATTTGTTTTTCTGCGCCTTATCTAGAACAAAACTTTCTTTGCGCCAAATGTTTCTCATATGTTTAAGATTGGGCATCCTCCATGCCACTTACATTATATGGAATATCTCCATTCAAACCACATAGTAGGGCATCTATCTTTCTTACAGTAGATTTATGCTTGTCATTAAAGCTTCTCCCCAAAAAGATATAAAGATAGACCTGAATGGATCAGCATACGATCTGACCGCTTCTACTCAACATTTTGATTTTTTTTCTCTCTGCTAATCCCATTTTTGTTCTGGTGTCCTCAGCGCACTGAGTCTTCTCCTTATCCCCTGATAGATGCTAGATGGATTGTTGAATTCTTCATTGCAATACTCTGTCCCATTATCAGTTTACAAGAGCTTTGATATTCTTCAGCCTGTAACAATGTTTTTCTACCATCTTTTGGTATTGTACAAATTTGCCAAAAAAGACTTCATCTTTACGTTTCAACAGATAAAACGACACACCAGCAGTGAATGGTTTGGCTCTATAAATGTCTACAAAACTTACCTTTGCGTTTCCCATAGTTGAAACGTTAAATGGGCCACACACATCTGAATGAACTATGTCCAACAGATTCTTGCATCGATCACTCAGTGTGATTAAATGAACTTCACTTGTTTTGTTTGCCCATTGCACATGTATCACATTTTAAAAACATATTCTTTATTATTTTTAAATTTCATATCACAAGTCTTTGACATCACTTCTTCTGAGACATCTTTCGTTTCAGATGAGCCATTCTGTTATACCATAACACTCAAAAAAATTATTTTCCATCACTCCTTTACATGTCTAGCTTCTTCATTTTGTGACTTTCTCAAATAATATAGATTCCCCAATTCTATCAACGATTACATTTTGTCTTTTTGTTTTGTTTATCTCCTTCACAATGGCCACATCCTTGTCAAAAATAACTATATTGCCTTTATGCCCTACAATTCTTGATACAGACGCAAGATTACACCCTCAAATCTGGCACGTACAACGCATTTTCTAACTTTATATTTCTCTTCTCGTCGTCTGTATTATATTTGTAATTTTACTGTAACACCTCTTCCTTTTGCGTTGGTTGATCCATTTGTTCGCCAAATTTCAGAATTTTCACATACATCTAACATGCCTTCAAAAATGTCATTATTCTTGCATAAATGTGCAGTGCATCCACTATCCATAATCCATCTTTCTGTCATCGTGTGTGTGTGACATTTCACCATACATTATTTGCACCGCCACTGAAAGTAAAGTATGCATCATCGTCAGCTGTATTTGCACTTTGACTTTCACTCTCTATCTACGTCTGATGCATGGGATAATATTTTGTCCTTGCATTTGTATGCACATATGACCCAGTTTGTGGCACCTGTAGCACTTTTGAATTTGCGTACTTATTGTTACGTTATTCTCATTTTGCTTGATCCTTGTGTCATTTTATCTTCGTTACTCATTTCTCTATCTGCTTCTTTTCAATGATCGCACTGCGATGCTACCATGGCACTCGTGAGATTCAGATTTCCTGGATTCTGGCATCATACTCTTCCAGAATCTTTACTTTTACGATGATTCTAGATCTGGTAGCACTCATCCCTAGTCTCTATGGCACACCTGAAATTTTCAAATGAAGCCGGAGGAACTGTACAAAAGCATTATTGAGAACAAGTCTTTAAGCGTTTATCTACTACATTCACTTATCCCACACTCAGCTTGTCTCTTAATATTGAAGAACTTATTTATGTGACTTCTCACATCGTCACTCTCCTTCATCCTATGCAGCGTAAGCTGCCTTTAGAAGTGTAGCTTTTCTATAGCAGGTCCTTTGAGATGCAAATGTATTTTCTAGTTTTAACCATACTTCCCTTGAAGTTTCACATCACTTTAACTGTATAAGTCTGATTTGGGCTCACACACAGTATTATATCTGCTTTGCTTTCTTCATCATTTCTTCAACCAGTCAATGTCCAGGTGCGGCTGCTCTCTCGAATTTTCAGGCTTCACCAGTTTGCCATTTACGTACTGCTCTGGTAATTCGTTAGCTTTGACTAACACAGCTTCCATTTGCATTCGCCATGTCTCGTAATTATCTTTTTCCAACTTACTTTGGATCTTTGTATTTATGCTACTCATGGACTGCGCTTAGCACGTTGCTAATCCTAACCTCAAAAAAGTTTATTCTATGATTCACTGTATTCCAAACCAAACTTTGTGGCGTGATAGGCCCATAACCTATTAAAGTGGTATAACACCACAATGATAGCAGTGCGTAAACAGTTTACAAGATATATAACCCAAAGGTATAACAACAAAGTAGGTAGCACCAACAAAACTTTATTATATACTCGAACACAAGGAGTACGCAAAGATACAAAACCGGAAGTGGCGCACGCATCATAAGCCCCGCAGACCAGCATGCGTTGCCAGCTCACATGTCTCAACAATTACTATCATATTTTATCATTAGACATACCCTCAAAATCCTATCCACTTTCGGGAAAAAAATTTGAGAATGTGTGAAATGTTTCGACGGGAGAAAAAAATTTCGAATCGTTCTGAAAATATTATTTTCAGTTCTGAGGGTCGATTACAATAATTTTTGGTGACTAGACATACCCTCGACATTCTGCGCATTTTCTAGAAAAAATTCGAGAAAATGCTGAAATTTTCGAGAAAATTAAAAATTTCAATTCGTTCCGGAAAAATTATTTTTAGTTGCAGGAGTCAATTACTATCATTTTTATCATTAGACATACCCTCAAATCCTATCCACTTTCGTGAAAAAAATTTGAGAATGTGTGAAATGTTTCGACGGGAGAACAAAATTTAGAATATTTCTGAAAATATTATTTTCAGTTCCGAGGGTCGATTACTATAATTTTTGGTGAATAGACATACCCTCGAAATTCTGCGCATTTTCTAGAAAAAAATTCGAGAAGACGCTGAAATTTTACGAGAAAATTAAAAAATTTCAAATTGTTCCGGAAAAATTATTTTCGGTTGCAGTGGTCAGTTACAGTCATTTTTGGTGAATAGAGATACCAACGAAATCCCACGCACTTGTGATAGAAGAATTCAAGTAGGTACTGAAGTTTTTCGGCGAAACTAAAAACTTCAAATCGTTCTAAAACAATTATTTTTGCTTGCAGGGTTCAATTACAGTCATTTTTGGTGAATACAGATACCCTCGAAATCCTGCGCATTTTATAGAAAAAAATTCGAGAAAATTAAAAAATTTCAAACCGTTCCGGAAAAATTATTTTCAGTTGCAGGAGTCAATTACTATCATTTTTTATCATTAGACATACCCTCAAAATCCTATCCACCTTCGCGAAAAAAATTTGAGAATGTGTGAAATGTTTCGACGGGAGAAAAAAATTTCGAATCGCTCTGAAAATATTATTTTCAGTTCCGAGGGTCGATTACAATAATTTTTGGTGAATAGACATACCCTCGAAATCCTGCGCATTTTCTAGAAAAAAATTCGAGCATATGCTGAAATTTTTCGCGATAATTAAAAATCTTCAAATCGTCGTGGAAAAAGTATTCTTAGTTGCAGGAGTCAATTACTATCATTTTTTTTCATTAGACATACCCTCAAAATCCTATCCACTTTCGCGAAAAAATTTGAGAATGTGTGAAATGTTTCGACGGGAGAAAAAAATTACGAATCGTTCTGAAAATATTATTTTCAGTTCCGAGGGTCGATTACAATAATTTTTGGTGAATAGACATACCCTCGAAATCCTGCGCATTTTCTAGACAAAAATTCGAGAAGATGCTGAAATTTTTCGCGATAATTAAAAAATTTCAAATCGTCGTGGAAAAATTATTTTTAGTTGCAGGAGTCAATTACTATCATTTTTCTTCGTTAGACATACCATCAAAATCCTATCCACTTTCGCGAAAAAAATTTGAGAATGTGTGAAATGTTTCGACGGGAGAAAAAAATTTCGAATCGTTCTGAAAATATTATTTTCAGTACCGAGGGTCGATTACAATAATTTTTGGTGACTAGACATACCCTCGACATTCTGCGCATTTTCTAGAAAAAAATTCGAGAAAATGCTGAAATTTTTCGAGAAAATTAAAAATTTCAAATCGTTCCAGAAAAATTATTTTTAGTTGCAGGAGTCAATTACTATCATTTTTTATCATTAGACATACCCTCAAAATCCTATCCACTTTCAAGAAAAAAATTTGAGAATGTGTGAAATGTTTCGACGGGAGAAAAATTTCGAATCGTTCTGAAAATATTATTTTCAGTTCCGAGGGTCGATTACTATAATTTTTGGTGAATAGACATACCCTCGAAATTCTGCGCATTTTCTAGAAAAAAATTCGAGAAGATGCTGAAATTTTACGAGAAAATTAAAAGAATTTCAAATTGTTCCGCAAAAATTATTTTCGGTTGCAGTGGTCAGTTACAGTCATTTTTGGTGAATACAGATACCCTCGAAATCCTGCGCATTTTCTAGAAAAAAATTCGAGAATATTAAAAAATTTCAAACCGTTCCGGAAAAATTATTTTTAGTTGCAGGAGTCAATTACTATCATTTTTTATCATTAGACATACCCTCAAAATCCTATCCACTTTCGCGAAAAAAATTTGAGAATGTGTGAAATGTTTCGACGGGAGAAAAATTTCGAATCGTTCTGAAAATATTATTTTCAGTTCCGAGGGTCGATTACAATAATTTTTGGTGAATAGACATACCCTCGAAATTCTGCGCATTTTCTAGAAAAAATTCGAGAAAATGCTGAAATTTTTCGAGAAAATTAAAAAATTTCGAATCGTTCTGAAAAAATTATTTCCAATTCCGAGGGTCGATTACAATAATTTTTGGTGAATAGACATACCCTCGAAATTCTGCGCATTTTCTAGAAAAAAATTCGAGAAAATGCTGAAATTTTTCGAGAAAATTAAAAAATTTCGAATCGTTCTGAAAATATTATTTTCAGTTCCGAGGGTCGATTTCAATAATTTTTGGTGAATAGACATACCCTCGAAATTCTGCGCATTTTCTAGAAAAAAATTCGAGGAGATGCTGAAATTTTTCGAGAAAATTAAAAAATTTCGAATCGTACTGACCAAATTATTTTCAGTTCCGGGGGTCGATTACAATAATTTTTGGAGAATAGATATACCCTCGAAATCCTGCGCATTTTCTAGAAAAAAATTCGAGCAGATGCTGAAATTTTTCGCGATAATTAAAAAATTTCAAATCGTCTTGGAAAAATTATTTTTAGTTGCAGGAGTCAATTACTATCATTTTTTTTCATTAGACATGTTAAGGAGTTCAGTGTCGCCACCTACGGGACGTGAGGCCCGGTCTAACATGTGGCCGAAAGCTATGAGCTGTGTATAATATAATATTAGAAGTGTAATGTTACAAAGTTATGTATGTATATTATAAATATAATACTTTTACGCACGTCGTACTTTATCAACGAAACCACCCACACCCTAACAGGTTATGGGCCCAGAGTTACGATAAACTTCCAATGAAAAGAAGTAAGTTTAATTTTGAGGTTAAGATTCCCACGTGCACGTTAAGCAAGTTATAAAGATGTCTTCCGGTGAATATAAAATTGAATTGTTATCGAGAGATAATTATGAATCATGGGCTATTCATATGAAAGCAATTCTGAGAAAGAAAAAGTTATGGAAATATGTAGATGGCTCGTTACCTAAACCGGAAAGAACTGCCGAAAATCACGCGATTCTCGAGGCATGGATAGATAAAGATGAAGATGCTAGGGCAGAAATAGAATTAGCTATCGCATCATCGCATGTGAAATTAGTAAAAATTGTGAAACATCACACCAAACATGGAATAAAGTTAAGGAAACCTATCAATCACAAGGACCGGCAAAGAAAGCCATGCTGCTGAAACAACTAATTACGGTAAAAATGGACGAAGATGGCGACGTAAGATTACACTTACGACAATTTTTTGATGTAGTTGATAAACTAGAGGATATGGAAATTCCTATTAACGACGATTTATTGGCCATAATGTTATTGTATAGTTTACCAAAGAATTATGAGAATTTCAGGTGTGCAATAGAATCGCGGGATGAACTTCCTGCACCAAATACCTTAAGAATTAAAATAATTGAAGAAGGTGATGCACGTAAAGAAAATCCATCAACTTGCGATGTTCCCAATGCAAATGCAGTTTCTAATAAGGCACTATCAAAGGGTCATCAATCAGGGTATCAAGGTAAACCAAGGTTTTCTTACCGAAATTATCAAACCAATTCTTATCAACATAGCCAAAATAAGCCAAAATGCTACAAATGTAATAAGATAGGTCATAAATCATTCGAATGTAGACTTAAGGATAGACCTATGAAGAATAGATATAATAATGATATAGCAATGTTGACTACGGTAAATAGTATAGGCTGCGGAAGAGATTCATGGTGGTGTCTGGATAGTGGGAGCACAAGTCATTTGTGCAACAACGCAGATAAGTTAACAGATATGACAAGTTGCAGGTCAGAAAATTTGAAATTAGCAAATGGTGATTCAATAAACATAACAGGTAGAGGAATGGCTCAAATAAAGATAAGGAATAAAGATATCAATAATGCTAATGTCAATGATGTTTTATGCGCACCACAGTTGAGTATGAATTTGTTATCGGTAGGAAAGATAACAAGTAAAAATTTAGAAGTATTATTTCAAAGAGATAAAGCATTAATATTAAATCAAGATGGCCATGTTGTACTGAGAGCACAGAGAATTGGTGATTTATATTATATAATTAGTGATAATAAGGAAGAGGTACACCAAATTCGAAAACAACAGAGCGATTATGAAATCTGGCACCGAAGATTGGGACATTTGAACCCAAGAGATATATTAGAATTGGAAAAACGAGGTATAATACCGAATTTGAAAGACAAGAGTCATAATCTAAACTGTGATGTATGCTTGAGAGGTAAGCTAACCAAGATACCCTTTCCTAAAGAATCTAATCGGTCATCCAAATTACTAGAAATTATTCACTCTGACGTATGCGGCCCAATGAGAGTCGAATCTTTCGGGAAGTCAAAATATTTTTTGACTTTTACGGACGATTACTCAAGATATACAGAAGTCTATTTTTTGAAGCACAAAAGTGAAGTATTCCAAAGGTTTAAGGATTTCAAGTCAAAAGCTGAAAATTTAACTGGCCACAGGATTAAGTATTTGCAAAGTGACAATGGGAAGGAATACATTAACAACGCATTTGATGAATACTTGAGGGTGAATGGCATCCAGCGAAGAATCACGACACCATATTGCCCACAACAGAATGGCGTCAGTGAAAGGAAGAACAGGACATTAGTAGAAATGAGTAGATGTCTGTTAATGCAATCCAATCAACCTCCAAAGTTTTGGGCAGAAGCAAATCAACACGGCCAACTATATTAGGAATCGGTGCCCAACAGCGAGTTTAAACGGAAGGATACCATTCGAATTATGGTTTAATAAGTTGCCAAACACGATGCATTTTAAGGAATTTGGACTTATCGGATATGCTATGAAAACAACGAATAATGGAAAATTTGACCCGAGAGCCGATAAGTGTATATTTGTCGGATACAGCGACGAAGTTAAAGCTTATAAAATATGGTTAATTAACAAAGGGAAATTCGAATTTGCTAGAAATGTCAGGTTCGTGAATGCGATGATGAATGATAATAATTACGGGGAATTTTATTCTGAGGGAGACTCAAATACTGAAGAAAGATCAAAAGAATATCAGGTTTTTGAAGATAATGAAACGGATGATGAAATAAGTCCTGTAGAAGAAAATAATGAAACCGATGAAACCATGCCAATAGAACCTCTAACAATTCAAAGAGGCCCTGGACGCCCAAGAATCCATCGTTACAGGGTTAAGGGGAGACCCCGGAAATTATATAATGAATTTATCCAAAGAGAAAATGATGAAACGAACTTCACTGAAGACGGATGTGTATATGCAACCGAGCTGAAAATTGAAAATGTGATGAAAGATCCAGATGTCAATGGATGGTTAGAAGCTATGAGTTCAGAAATCAAATCCATAATCAAGAATAAAGCTTGGGAAATAGTGAGCCGACCAGTAAACCAAAATGTAATAGGCAGTCGGTTTGTACTTACATTGAAAGGAGATTCAGAGGGCAGACCCGAGAAGAAGAAGGCAAGAATAGTTGCCAAGGGTTTTGCACAGAGACATGGCGTGGAGTTCAACGAGACTTCCTCACCGGTAAGTCGTATGAGTTCGATTAGACTAATAATGTCTTTAGCTTCCAGGTTCAATATGAAAATAAATCAAATTGATATAACGACAGCCTATTTAAATGGAACTCTGAATGAAGATATTTTTATGGAGGTTCCAAAAAATTTTAGAGTAGGGCTTGAGCATTTAATTGAACAAGAAACAGAGAAAAGTGAAGTTAAAGAATCAGCTAAGAAGATGTTGACAGATTTGAACAAGGGAAATCGCGTATGTTATTTAAGGAAAGCCTTATACGGTTTGAAACAGGCCGGCCGACAATGGTTCCAGGAGCTTAGCGGGAAACTACTAAACTATGGTCTCAAACAATCCAAGCATGATCCTTGCATATTTTTCGCCAATAAGTCGAGTAACTTATTGATCGTGTGTGTCTATGTTGATGACATCTTAATCTGTTGCCAAGATAATGACAAGATAACTAAATTGAGGGAATATCTTCAAAAATACTTTGAAGTAAAGAATCTTGGAGAGATTTCAAACTGCTTAGGTGCTGAATTTAAACGACAAGGGAATGCAATTGTTATGAAGCAATCAAATTACATTCAGAATTTATTAGAGAAGTTCCACATGAGCGATGCAAATCCGTGCAGAACACCGATGATCACCGGATCAAGATTAGAAAAGGCAACAGAATGTGATGGCAAAACCCTACCAAGAACTGGTTGGTGGTTTGATGTATTTAGCCGTTGTTACAAGGCCTGATATTGCCCATACTGTTGGTATACTAAGTCAGTATAATGATTGCCACAATGAAGAGCACTGGACTGCTGCGAAACGCGTTCTGCGCTATTTAAAAGGTACAAAGTATGTTGGTCTGGTGTTTGGAGCAAGCAATGATATACTAATGGGATATGCAGACGCCGACTACGCAAACGACATGACTGACCGCAAGTCTTATACGGGTTACGTTTTTTCTCTTGGAGGATGTGCTGTATCATGGGAGTCACGAAAGCAAAAAACAGTAGCCACATCGTCCGCGGAGGCAGAATACATTGCGCTATCTGAAGCTGCCAAGGAATCCCTGTATTTAAGTGATTTTTATTAGAATTAGGTTTGATAATTTTGTAAGCAAGATAGTATATAATGACAACAAGAGTGCCCATCTAATAGCAAATGGTGGTGGACAGCATAGCAGAACCAAACATATTGATGTTAAGTACCATTTTTCTGAGAAATCTGGTGCAGGAGGGATCCCATCACAATCCAATATTTATCGACGCAGGAAATGGTCGCGGATATTTTGACCAAGAGTTTACCAAGGGCAAAACACGAGGAGCTTACTGCGGCCATGGGATTGTCGACATTGAGGGGGAGTGTTAAGGAGTTCAGTGTCGCCACCTACGAGACGTGAGGCCCGGTCTAACATGTGGCCGAAAGCTGTAAGCTGTGTGTAATATAATATTAGAAGTGTAATGTTACAAAGTTATGTATGTATATTATAAATATAATACTTTTACGCACGTCGTACTTTATCAACGAAACCACCCACACCCTAACAGAAATTCTGCGCATTTTCTAGAAAAAAATTCGAGAAGATGCTGAAATTTTTCGAGAAAATTAAAAAATTTCGAATCGTTCTGAAAAAATTATTTCCAATTCCGAGGGTCGATTACAATAATTTTTGGTGAATAGACATACCCTCGAAATCCTGCGCATTATCTAGAAAAAAATTCGAGCAGATGCTGAAATTTTTCGCGATAATTAAAAAACTTCAAATCGTCGTGGAAAAATTATTTTTAGTTGCAGGAGTCAATTACTATCATTTTTTTTCATTAGACATACCCTCAAAATCCTATCCACTTTCGCGAAAAAAAATTGAGAATGTGTGAAATGTTTCGACGGGAGAAAAAAATTTCGAATCGTTCTGAAAATATTATTTTCAGTTACGAGGGTCGATTACACTAATTTTTGGTGAATAGACATACCATCGAAATTCTGCGCATTTTCTAGAAAAAAATTCGAGAAGATGCTGAAATTTTTCGAGAAAATTAAAAAATTTCGAATCGTTCTGAAAAAATTATTTCCAATTCCGAGGGTCGATTACAATAATTTTTTGTAAACAGACATACCATCGAAATCCTGCGCATTTTCTAGAAAAAAATTCGAGAATGTGTGAAATGTTTCGACGGGAGAAAAAAATTTCGAATCGTTCTGAAAAAATTATTTCCAATTCCGAGGGTCGATTACAATAATTTTTTGTGAATAGACATACCATCGAAATCCTGCGCATTTTCTAGAAAAAAATTCGAGAAGATGAACAAATTTCGAATCGTTCTGAAAAAATTATTTCCAATTCCGAGGGTCGATTACAATAATTTTTTGTGAATAGACATACCATCGAAATCCTGCGCATTTTCTAGAAAAAAATTCGAGCAGATGCTGAAATTTTTCGCGATAATTAAAAAACTTCAAATCGTCGTGGAAAAATTATTTTAGTTGCAGGAGACAATTACTATCATTTTTTTTCATTAGACATACCCTCAAAATCCTATCCACTTTCGCGAAAAAAATTTGAGAATGTGTGAAATGTTTCGACGGGAGAAAAAAATTTCGAATCGTTCTGAAAATATTATTTTCAGTTCCGAGGGTCGATTACAATAATTTTTGGTGAATAGACATACCCTCGAAATTCTGCGCATTTTCTAGAAAAAAATTCGAGAAGATGCTGAAATTTTTAGAGAAAATTAAAAAATTTCGAATCGTTCTGAAAAAATTATTTCCAATTCCGAGGGTCGATTACAATAATTTTTTGTGAATAGACATACCCTCGAAATCCTGCGCATTTTCTAGAACAAATTCGAGCAGATGCTGAAATTTTTCGCGATAATTAAAAACTTCAAATCGTCGTGGAAAAATTATTTTTAGTTGCAGGAGTCAATTACTATCTTTTTTTTTAATTAGACATACCCTCAAAATCCTATCCACTTTCGCGAAAAAATTTGAGAATGTGTGAAATGTTTCGACGGGAGAAAAAAATTTCGAATCGTTCTGAAAATATTATTTTCAGTTACGGGGGTCGATTACACTAATTTTTGGTGAATAGACATACCCTCGAAATTCTGCGCATTTTCTAGAAAAAAATTCGAGAAGATGCTGAAATTTTTCGAGAAAATTAACAAATTTCGAATCGTTCTGAAAAAATTATGTTAGAGTTATGGGTTTTCTCTATTAAAAACGAACGGAACAACATGTGGCTTCTTAGCACGATTCTTTTATTCGCCCAACAACCGACGATCACGCTGCTCCTACATACCTTCAAAGACGCGCGCGAATTACAAAACGCTCACATCGGCAACACCTCCTCTTAAGACGCGCGCGCAACAATCTCTTTTACATTCATCTCACTCATACAAAAGTAATGCTTGTCTCTTGATAACGGTTTGGTGAGTACATCTGCAGGCATACGATCTGTTGACATATACTGTAAACTCAGGCTTTCTGTTTCGCAAAGCATCCCTTATAAAATGAAACTTAATATCGATGTGCTTTGTCCTCGGATGTACAATCGCATTCCTTGACAACAATTGCGCTCCCTTATTATCGTTGTAAATTACAATATTATCCAAATGACTTACATTTAATTCTTTGAGAAACTTAGATATATATAACGCATGTTTAACAGCTTCCGCGATTGCCACATATTCCGCTTCCGTGGAGGACATGGCAACTGTTCGTTGCTTCTGTGATTTCCAGCTGATTGGACCCATCGACATATTAAATACATATCCGGTGTACGATTTCCGTCAAGCTTACACCTTCCCCAATCAACATCCACATGCGCCACTATCTTGGCGTCTGATTTCCTAAAAACAATACCGTAATTTTGTGTTCTCTTAAGGTATCGTAATACCCTCTTGGCTGCTTGCCAGTGAACCTCCGTACTACAATCGTTGAATTGGGCCAGGGCGCTCACTGCGTGAGCAATATCAGGCCTGGTGGCTACAGCCAAATACATTAGTGAACCCACCAATTCACGATAAGGCCTCCTCTGGTTTTCCACACCCTTATTGTTTTCCAATGTTGCTTCTTTATCCATTGGTGTATATACTGGGTTACAACCATCCATTTTAAATTTTTGTAACAAATCGGTAACATATTTTTCTTGCGTCATGCTTATTCCCTCGGCATCTTGTTTAATATTAATACCCAAGCAATACCCTATTTTTCCTAGATCCTTTATATCGAAATCCTTGGCCAATTCAGTTTTTACGTTCCTGGATCCACTTATAATCATCCGACACAATTATAATGTCATCTACATACACGGATATATACAACCTATTATTTCCTCTTTGGCCACCGTATACGCATGGATCCGAAAACCGTAGGACTTAATCCTAAATTCTTCAACTTTTCGTCTAATTTTTCATTCCACTGTTTCCCGGCTTGTTTCAGGCCATACAAAGCTTTTTATTCAAATAACATACAGGACGATTCCGAGACCTTATTTGCTCTAATATGCCTTTCGCCTTTTCCTGTATTATTTTCTCTTCTCTCGTATCCTCTGCTATTTCAGCTAGACTCTCTTCAAATCCTTCAGGCACGTCCATATAAATGTCTTCTTTAAAAATCCCATTAAGATACGCACTTGTTACATCTAGTTGTTCCACCCTCATGTTCAATTTAACCGCCAAGGCTAAGAGTAACCTGATGGAATCCAGCCTCGCTACCGGTGCGAACGTATCTCCGAAATCAATTCCTGGGCGTTGTGTGAACCCCCTGGCCACTATCCTCGCCTTTCGCTTTTCTAACGATCCATCCGCCCGGTATTTATTTGCGAGAACCGTGCGACATCCTACTACCTTTCCGTTCTCCGGCTTTTCCGTAATGTCGAAAGTATCATTTTTAATTAAACATCTTACCTCCGTTTTTATAGCTCTTCTCCACTGTTCTTGGTCATCTCCTTGCAGTGCATCTTTTACTGATACGTCAGCCACGTTAGCAGCTAACATAACCAAGTTGACCTCTGCAATCTGGCTACTTCCATTCTCTTCAGCCATTTCATCACTTTGCATCGAATCTTGTGTATAATCTTCATTTTGTATGTCCTTGTAATGAAATAGTTTCCTAGGACGACCCCTCATACCTGTCCTCACAATTTTTGGCCTCCCAGGTGCCCTTTGCAATATATTGGTTACATCTTCTTCCTCTATACTCTCCCCTGTAGCCTGAACAACACTCGTCATGTCAGGGTCGACATTAGTATGACTAATTTCACCCTGCATTTGGATTACATTTTTAACTTCCTCTTGCTTCCTCTCCTCATGAGGGGCTCGCTTTTCGTATTCCTCGTCTTTATGTTCGATTACCTGATATCCCTCGATACTATCACTTTCCTTTCTGCTGGTAGCCATACCCTGTATGCTTTGGATCGCTCACAGTAGCCTATAAAAATACCTATTTTTGTTCTATCTTCAAACTTCTTCTTCCTTGGATCTTTATTTAAAACGTATGCCTTCATTCCAAAAATTCGTAAATGTGATAAACTCGGTAATCTTCTTGTCCACAGTTCGAATGGAGTTTTTCCATTCAATGCTCTGGCAGGACATCTATTTCTAATATAATTGGCAGTTGAAACTGCTTCTGCCCAATATCCTTGTGATAATCCTGCCTGCAACAGCATACATCATCGCCGTCTCTATTAACGTGCGATTCTTCCGTTCAGCCAAACCATTTTGTTGCGGCGTGTGCGGTACTGTTAGCCGCCTTTGAATCCCATTTTCTTTTAGGTATTCATCGTATCTTAAATTGCAATACTCCTGACCATTATCTGTTTGCAAGTACTTTATTTTCCTCTCGGTCAACGTCTCGGCATATTTCTTAAATTCCTGGAACATCTCTAAAACTCCATCTTTCGACTTTAAAAATATACCTGACTCCATCTCGAGTAATCATCAATAAACGTTAGTATGTATCTCGATCCCCTATTGACTCTGTTTTCATAGGCCCACATAAATCAGAATGTACTATTTCCAATAATCTTGTACTTCTTTTGACTCTCTTGGAAAAGGCGTTGAAGTCAGCTACCTTGTATGCATTTTTTGCATGATGGCATAGTATTTTCCCCTGAATTTTAATTCCGATTGCCTTCCCGTCCTTACCATATATGTCACATCCTTTAAATTCAGATGTCCAAGACGTTCATGCCACCGTCTTAAGTCTGAATTTACCTCCTGAACTCTCACACTTCTAGCCTTCTCTGACAATTCCTGTATGTAATATAAATTTCTCACTCTATTTGCTTTGGCTTTTATCCTTCCATCTCTCTTCCCTTTACCACAGCTCCATGCTTGGTAAAGATTACCACAGTTGTCCTTTCCGTAATCTGCGCTACCGACGCTAAATTGACTCTTAAATCAGGCACATATAAGGTATCCTGGAAATTCAATATCTTTAATATTATTATCTAGGTATGTTTGAATTTGTACATTTCCTTTGGCTTCAACATTTGCTGACATGTGACTAGCTAAGTTCAATTTTTTATGTTCTGATGGGTGCAACGCAACAAATTTTCCTTTATCTTTGCACAAATGTTTGGTACAAACCACTATCCAAACACCACTTATTGTGTGTTCTGGATCCATTGCAATTGCACACGCTTGTTCCATCTCTACGTGGTTTACATAAAACATCTCTTGTACCGAACTTGCACTTGGTCTATTGGCAGCACCCCTTCTTGCATAACAGTTGATCGCTTTGTGCCCTAACTTACCACATTGAAAACATTTCATGGGCAATCTACTATTATTTATATTTTTGTCATACCTACTATTGCTGAACTTATTGTACTTCCACCTTATTCCCTTTCCTTGTTCTTGCTGGTTAGCTGCCATTGCACCAGGTTCATCGTCGTGTCTTTGTTTCCTAGTTTCGAATTCCTCTAAAATCTTTATTTTTAATGTCTCCAGATTTGGCAGCTCATCACGTGATTCAATCGCACATCTAAAGTTTTCATATGTCTCTGGTAGACTACTCAGCAACATTGCACTTTGCAGATCTTTATGAATCTCGATATTCATATCCCCAAGCTTATTCACCACTTCTATAAAGTTATTTATGTGCTCACGCACATCCGCACCATGTGCCATACGATGACTGGTGAGTCTTCTCAATAAGGCAGCCTTTTTCGCTGGCCCTTTGGACGCATATATGGATTGCAGCTTTTCCCATACCACATACGCAGTTTTGCATCCTTTAATCTGCTTTAATTCGCTAGCGCTTATCGCAAGTATAATATCCGATTTTGCCTTCTGATCGGCAGCGTCCCATGCCCGAGCAGCTACTCCCGAGGCAGCATCAATTTCTGTGGGTCTACGATTTTTCCCATTTGCATACTCCCAGCCGTCATTTTTTATCAGCAGTGCTTCTGCTTGGATACACCACGTATCGTAGTTATCTTTCGTTAATAACTCGATCCGATTCGATTTTCCGATACTCGCAGCCATCGTGCCACGTGTCGACCTAACCTCAAATTTGCACTTCTCACTTTTTTCCTCCTTTTCTCACTTCACTCTCCTTTTTAATCACTTTTCATACTTTACCCTTCTGTTCTTTCTATTCTTTAACTAATTATTTTCGTGACTGGGCCCATAACCTGTTAGAGTTATGGGTTTTCTTTATTAAAAACGAACGGAACAACATGTGGCTTCTTAGCACGATTCTTTTATTCGCCCAACAACCGACGATCACGCTGCTCCTACATACCTTCAAAGACGCGCGCGAAAACCAAAACGCTCACATCGGCAACAAATTATTTCCAATTCCGAGGGTCGATTACAATAATTTTTTGTGAATAGACATACCGTCGAAATCCTGCGCATTTTCTAGAAAAAAATTCGAGCAGATGCTGAAATTTTTCGCGATAATTAAAAAACTTCAAATCGTCGTGGAAAAATTATTTTTAGTTGCAGGAGACAATTACTATCATTTTTTTTCATTAGACATACCCTCAAAATCCTATCCACTTTCGCGAAAAAAATTTGAGAATGTGTGAAATGTTTCGACGGGAGAACAAAATTTCGAATCGTTCTGAAAATATTATTTTCAGTTACGAGGGTCGATTACACTAATTTTTGGTGAATAGACATACCCTCGAAATTCTGCGCATTTTCTAGAAAAAAATTAGAGAAGATGCTGAAATTTTTCGAGAAAATTAAAAAATTTCGAATCGTTCTGAAAAAATTATTTCCAATTCCGAGGGTCGATTACAATAATTTTTTGTTAATAGACATACCATCGAAATCCTGCGCATTTTCTAGAAAAAAATTCGAGAATGTGTGAAATGTTTCGACGGGAGAAAAAAATTTCGAATCGTTCTGAAAATATTATTTTCAGTTCCGAGGGTCGATTACTATAATTTTTGGTGAATAGACATAACCACGAAATTATGCGCATTTTATATAAAAAAATTCGAGAAGATGCTGAAATTTTTCGAGAAAATTATAAAAATTAAAATCGTTCCGGGAAAATTATTTTTAGTTGGAGGAGTCAACTAATATCATTTTTTTTCATTAGACATAGCATCTAAATCCTATCCACTTTCGCGAAAATATTTGAGAATGTGTGAAATGTTTCGACGGGAGAAAAAAATTTCGAATCGTTCTGAAAATATTATTTTCAGTTCCGAGGGTCGATTACTATAATTTTTGGTGAATAGATATACCCTCGAAATTCTGCGCATTTTCTAGAAAAAAATTCGAGAAGATGCTGAAATTTTTCGAGAAAATTAAAAAATTTCAAATTGTTCCGGAAAAATTATTTTCGGTTGCAGTGGTCAGTTACAGTCATTTTTGGT
This sequence comes from Colletes collaris, assembly GCA_030068185.1. Lineage (NCBI taxonomy): Eukaryota > Metazoa > Arthropoda > Insecta > Hymenoptera > Colletidae > Colletes > Colletes collaris. Next base: position 45,286 of record JASGYR010000024.1, on the reverse strand, counting down.
GAATAGAGATACCCACGAAATCCAACGCACTTGTGATAGAAGAATTCAAGTAGGTACTGAAGTTTTTCGGCGAAATTAAAAACTTCAAATCGTTCTAAAACAATTATTTTTGCTTGCAGGGGTCAATTACAGTCATTTTTGGTGAATAGAGATATCCTCGAAATCCTGCGCATTTTCTAGAAAAAAATTCGAGAAAATGCTGAAATTTTTCGAGAAAATTAAAAAATTTCGAATCGTACTGAAAATATTATTTTCAGTTCCGAGGGTCGATTGCAATAATTTTTGGTGAATAGACATACCCTCGAAATCCTGCGCATTTTCTAGAAAAAAATTCGAGCAGATGCTGAAATTTTTCGCTATAATTAAAAAATTTGAAATCGTTCCGGAAAAATTATTTTTAGTTGCAGGAGTCAATTACTATCATTTTTTTCATTAGACATACCCTCAAAATCCTATCCACTTTCGCGAAAAAAATTTGAGAATGTGTGAAATGTTTCGACGGGAGAAAAAAATTTCGAATCTGTTGGAAATGTTTCTCATTCTTATGTTGTCAAACATGCACCTATTAGAGGTTTTTCTTTCTACCTCGTTGGCAGGCGTGCGCGCCGTCTTTTTTTTTGTTTTAGTATGGTGGTACTATGTGTGCAACGTGGCGTTTCCTGAGATATAATAAAGTAACCTGAAATACACGTGTCGTTCGTTGTCTAATCCTATAACCTTTGCTACAGGTTATGGGCCCAGAAACGTGCAAGAACGAATTAAGTAAAGTAAAAAGTAAATTTCGAGTGCGCACAGCTGGAAACAGCGAAATACGCGACGCGAAAGTGACGACACACGACAATCGCGACCGAGGGAACACGTGGCGCGTGCAGTAACCTTCCTGTTTCGGCGGAAAACGTTACGAGGCCGTACACGCGATAAGAATTAAAAATGAATCAAACAGTGAGAATCGAACCACTCGGAAAAGAAAATTTCGATACGTGGAAGATACAAATTCAGGCGTTGCTAATAAAAAATGACGCTTGGGGTTATGTTAGTGGCGCCATTACGCGTACTGAACAGAACGCAGCGGCGTGGGATATAGCCGATGCGAAGGCAAAAGCCGACGTAGTATTGTCGATGAGCCCGTCAGAAGTTAAGCAAATCAAAGATTGCAAAAGATCAAGAGATGTATGGGAAAAATTGCACGCAGTATACGAGTCCAAAAGACCCGCCCGAAAAGCAATGCTGTTAAAGCGTCTTATTCTACACAAGATGCGCGACGACGACAGCATGAATGACCATTTGAGAAATTTTTTCGACGTTGTGGACAAATTAGAAGACATGGAATTAAAAATCGTCGACGATTTGCTCACAATCCTGCTGCTATATAGCATCCCAGATTCTTACGAAAGTTTCAGAATAGCGATTGAAACGCAGGAAAGATTACCAACACCTGAAGCACTGAAAGTCAAGCTTCCTAGAAGAATCGGAAGCGAGAACGCGTGGCGAGCCGAATGCAAACGACGCGATGTTCGCACGCAAGAGCTTCGGCAGCTCGAATAACGCAAAACGAGAATCGAGACAATTTCCGCGAAGAGAAAATAAAGAACGCGTAACAAAAGAAACGTATGAACAGTTCCGATTCAAGTGCCATAATTGTGGTATAGTAGGGCATAAAGCCAGAGACTGTAGGTTTCGTGTAAATAAAGAAAAATCCGCAAAATCTCGACAGAGTGCATCACGTGGCGAAGTGTCCATATACGCGGAAACGGCGTGCGGGGTTAAAAGTCGCGAAGGACGTTGGTGCCTCGATTCGGGTGCCTCATCACATATGTGCGCGGACAAAGAAAAATTTAAAGGAACGTTCGAATCGGACAATAGAACATTAAATCTCGCGAGTGTTGATTCAACGAAAATAACCGGTATCGGAACGGTTAAAATGCACGTAAGCAAAGAATTAACGGCAAAACTAGAAGAAACTCTTTTCGTGCCCGCGTTGCGCTCGAACCTACTTCTTCCGTCGGAAAGATGACCGATCGTGGTTTTATCGTAACCTTCACGAAAAACGGTGCAGTTGTAAAAAATCCTAATACCGGAAAAGAAATAATGCGTGCGAATAGGGAAGCAGGACTGTATTACGTTAGCGAATCCCGCGATATCGCGTCCGTTGCAGTTTCCAGTACAACGTTGCGAGAGTGGCACGAACGTTTCGGCCACCTAAATGAATCCGATTTAAAAAGTTTGGTACGTGAAAACAAAGTTCGCGGAATGACCATCTCGAATGAGGGGGGGCCAAATATCTGCGAAGTATGTGTGAAGTGCAAGCAAACGCGAGCACCGTTCCACAAGTCAATTTTGTCGAGGATACTGATACCTGGAAATAATCCACACGGACATTTGTGGCCCTATGCGTGTAAAATCTCACAGCGGGATCAAGATATTTCGCCACATTCATCGACGACGCGTCAAGGTGGTGCGAAATCCATTTCCTAAAGGAACGAAGCGAAATTTTGGAAAAATTTAAAATATTTAAGAACTCCGTGGAAAAACGTACAGGTAAGAAAATAAAAATTCTTAGGTCTGACAACGGTACGGAATACAGAAGCAATACCTTCGAGAAATTCTTGAGAGACGAAGGAATTGAACACCAACTGTCGGTAGAATACACCCCGGAACAAAACGGCGTCGCCGAGCGTAAAAACAGGACGCTGGTAGAAATGGCGCGTTGCATGATTAGTCAATCCGGGCTTTCTCCAACTTTTTGGGTTGAAGCAATTTTAACAGCAGTTTACATCAGAAATAGATGCCCATCGCGTAGCATCGATGGAAAGACGCCATACGCTATTTGGCATGGAGTATGTCCAAATGTACAACATTTACGCACGTTCGGAACAAAAGTATATGTATTGGACAAGCGACCAGGAAAAGGAAAATTTGATCCAAGGTCAAAATGTGGAATTCTAATTGGATACTCCACGCAGTCGAAGGCGTATAGGATTTGGGATCCTGAAAAGAAACAAGTTTTTTCGAAATCGCGACGTGCGGTTCATAGAAACTCCTCAAGGTAGAAAATATAAATAATTTTGTAGAAGAAACTGACTGCGAGGAAGTAACAAAACAAAAATCAAGCGATTTGGAGTTTGTGCTGTCAAATGAACATGCTCAAGACCATGAATCGAACGAAGTTTTGGATGCACCACGTTTACGTCCAGATCGAGGACGCCCTCAACTTCTGAGAACGGGCAGAAGGGGTCGACCGAGAAAAATCTGGAGAATGGTAGCTGAAGAAGGGCGAAACATACCCGAAGGCAACAGAGAACAAAATGTCGAAGAAAGTATGCCCGAAGAAACTGAAGATGAAGATCCCGAAGAGGAACCTACGTATGAGAGAGTCGAAGAGGACGATAGAAACGAAAATGCAAGCATGATCAATCTCGACGATCCGAAAGATGCTAGAGAAGCACTCGCATCGACCGATGCTGAGGAATGGAAACAGGCCATGTTGACTGAATATGAAGCTCTATTGAAAAACAGCACGTGGACAGTAGTCGATTGTCCAAGAAACGGGAAAATAATAAAATCAAAGTGGGTTCTGCGCACAAAGTACAAGCCAAACGGCATGATAGAACGAAGAAAGGCTAGATTGGTAGTAAAAGGATGCTCGCAACGAGCAGGCGTGGATTACGAAGAAACGTTCGCACCAGTCGCGAGAGCAAAATCTATAAGATTTATGATGGCGATTGCAGTTGAACTCGGACTGGAGGTACATCAGCTGGATTTTGTTAGTGCATACCTCAACGGTGATATTCAAGAGAGAATTTATATGGATATCCCAGAAGGGCTGATAGAAATTTTACCCAGAAGCGAAGCATCAAAGTATACGCCAAACAAAGTTTGCCTCAATCAAAGGCACTGTACGGCCTGAAGCAGTCAGGACGTCAATGGTATTTGAAATTAGACGAAAGGCTTCGAGATATGGGGTTTGGAGCCGCTATCATGCGATCCTGCATGTATTCACGGAAACAGGAAAGGACGTAACAATCGTCACAGTTTATGTCGACGATCTAATCGTGGCGTCTAACAATCCAAGTAAAATATTAAAACTGAAGCGAGAATTATCGAACTTTTTCGAAATGAAAGATTTGGGCAAGATACACTACTGCTTAGGTACAGAGTTCCATCAATCGAAAGACAAAATGAAATTACTCTGACGCAAAGAAAGTATACCAAAAATGTGTTAAAAAGATTCCACATGGAGAACTGCAAGCCCGTCACAACTCCGATTGATCCAAGTGTAAAATTATTGAAGGAAATATCGGATGAAGAAAAGAAAGAAGCCAAACCCTTACCGTACCAAAATCTAATTGGATTCTGATGTACTTGGCCACATTCACTCGTCCAGACATCGCACACGCCGTCAGTATGTTAAGCCAATTCAATCAAAATTATGGAGTGCAACATTGGAAGGCGGCAAAACGCGTATTACGCTATTTAAAAGGTACTCAAAATTATGGTCTACTCTACAAGAAAACAAGGGCGCCCCTCGTCGGCTACGCTGACGCCGATTGGGCTGGAAATAATAATGATAGAAGATCCTATACCGGATACACTTTTGTACTAGCTGGAGCATCAATCAGCTGGGAATCCCGTAAGCAACGGACTGTTGCAATGTCCACGACAGAAGCCGAGTACGTGGCGCTCTCAGAAAGCACAAAGGAGGCAATTTACCTGAGAAGATTCATGAGCGAAATTTTTGGAGAACAAGAAGCGGTGGTCATCTACAACGATAACCAGAGTGCGGGTTGTCTAATTAAAAACCCGATGTATCATAATCGTACAAAACACATTGACATAAAACACCATTTCGTACGTGAAGCGGCCGAGAGAGAAGAAATCAGGGTTCACTATCGGCCAACGGAGGAAATGCCTGCAGACGCGTTAACGAAGGGTCTGTCAGCACCGAAGCATAAAAAATGCCTTGAACATTTTGGAGTACGCGAAATAAACGAATATTTGTCCTAACGTTTCGGATGCATGTTTGAGGGAGAGTGTTGGAAATGTTTCTCATTCTTATGTTGTCAAACATGCACCTATTAGAGGTTTTTCTTCTACCTCGTTGGCAGGCGTGCGCGCCGTCTTTTTTTGTTTTGGTATGGTGGTACTATGTGTGCAACGCGCGTTTCCTGAGATATAATAAAGTAACCTGAAATACATGTGTCGTTCGTTGTCTAATCCTATAACCTTTGCTACAGTACTGAAGATTTTCGGCGAAATTAAAAACTTCAAATCGTTCTAAAACAATTATTTTTGCTTGCAGGGGTCAATTACAGTCATTTTTGGTGAATAGAGATACCCTCGAAATCCTGCGCATTTTCTAGAAAAAAATTTGAGAAAATGCTGAAATTTTTCGAGAAAATTAAAAAATTTCAAATCGTTCCGGAAAAATTATTTTTAGTTGCAGGAGTCAATTACTATCATTTTTTATCATTAGACATACCCTCAAAATCCTATCCACTTTCGCGAAAAAAATTTGGGAATGTGTGAAATGTTTCGACGGGAGAAAAAAATTTCGAATCGTTCTGAAAATATTATTTTCAGTTCCGAGGGTCGATTACAATAATTTTTGGTGAATAGGCATACCCTCGAAGTTCTGCGCAGTTTCTAGAAAAAATTCGAGAAATGCTGAAATTTCGAGAAAATTAAAAATTTCGAATCGTACTGAAGAAATTATTTTCAGTTCCGAGGGTCGATTACAATAATTTTTGGTGAATAGACATACCCTCGAAATTCTGCGCATTTTCTAGAAAAAAATTAGAGAAAATGCTGAAATTTTTCGAGAAAATTTAAAAATTTCAAATCGTTCCGGAAAAATTATTTTTAGTTGCAGGAGTCAATTACTATCATTTTTTTCATTAGACATACCCTCAAAATCCTATCCACTTTCGCGAAAAAAATTTGGGAATGTGTGAAATGTTTCGACGGGAGAAAAAAATTTCGAATCGTTCTGAAAATATTATTTTCAGTTCCGAGGGTCGATTACAATAATTTTTGGTGAATAGACATACCCTCGAAATTCTGCGCATTTTCTAGAAAAAAATTCGAGAAGATGCTGAAATTTTTCGAGAAAATTAAAAAATTTCGAATCGTACTCAAAATATTATTTTCAGTTCCGAGGGTCGATTGCAATAATTTTTGGTGAATAGACATACCCTCGAAATTCTGGCCATTTTCTAGAAAAAAATTCGAGAAGATGCTGAAATTTTACGAGAAAATTAAAAAATTTCAAATTGTTCCGGAAAAATTATTTTCAGTTCCGGGGGTCGATTACAATAATTTTTGGTGAATAGACATACCCTCGAAATCATGCGCATTTTCTAGAAAAAAATTCGAGCAGATGCTGAAATTTTTCGCGATAATAAAAAAATTTCAAATCGTAGTGGAAAAATTATTTTTAGTTGCAGGAGTCAATTACTATCATTTTTTTCATTAGACATACCCTCAAAATCCTATCCACTTTCGCGAAAAAAATTTGAGAATGTGTGAAATGTTTCGACGGGAGAAAAAAATTTCGAATCGTTCTGAAAATATTATTTTCAGTTCCGAGGGTCGATTACTATATGTTATAATACAATATTATGTGTATTATCAATCACTTTGTATTCCAGTATACTATATAATATTGTAGGCTAAACGCAAGATGAACTCGCACACGTGAACTAAACTTGTTCATTGATCTTACTCGACTGGGACAGGAAGTGTCGCCATAGTGCATATATATACAGCACGCGTCGCGTCACGTGACCATATATCGAGAACTTTCTACAATCTCCCACTTTCACGATATATGTATATTTTTAATTTGACTCCAAATTCATAGACCTTAAATTCAACATTTTTACGTATTCATGATGCTTAGTTGCTTTCAGCCCTTTTGTTAGCATATCCGCTGGATTTTCGTCGGTCGGAATATACTGCAAACTCATAAGTCCTTGCTCCAACTTTTCCCTCACAATATGATAGGATATATCGATATGTTTTGACTTGTTTCTGTCTATATTGCTTCTCGAAAAATCAATTGCTGCCCTGTTATCGCAAAACATTTTAAATCCTGTAAAATGATGTAATAAATTAAGTTCGTTTAATACCATTTCAAGCCATATTATTTCTTTAACGCCTTGCGATAATGATACATATTCAGCTTCCATAGTGGAAGTTGAGATGCATTTTTGTTTTACTGATCTCCAACTGATTATGTTACCTGCAATTTTTACAATCAAACCTGAGAACGAGTGCCTATCATCTATATCGTTGCCCCAATCTGCATCGCAGTAAACGTTAATATCATTATTGTTATTTCTTTTATATGTTAACCCATAACTGCGCGTTTTACTTAAATATCTTAAAATATGTTTGACTTGAAGCCAGTGTTCCCTACCAGGGTTTTCATTGTATTGGGATAATGTCGTTACAGCAAATAATATATCCAATCTTGTAAACAATGCTAAATGCATTAGTGATCCTATTGCTTCTCTATACGGTACTTTAGACATCTCTTTCTTTTCTTCTTCGCTATTCGGAGATGATTCTTTACTTAATCTGGCACTCGGTTCTAATGGAGTCGTCGCACCACGACATTCATTCATGTAAAATCGTTTCAATACCGTTTCTAAATATGCTTGCTGTGTTAACCGCATGCTACCTTCCTCATCACGTTCAATTTTTACACCTAGTATAAAGTTAACTTCTCCTAAGTCCTTTATCTCGTATTCATTTGAAATCTTTGATACAATTTCGTTAATCTTTTTATTCTCTCGTGAAAATATGAGGATGTCATCCACGTAAATTACTAGTATCGTGTCTTCTTCCGATTTGTAAATACAGTTAGACGATTTCAGTCTTGTAAATCCGCATTTTTGAAGAAAATTGTCTAATTCTTCATTCCAGTTCCTACTGGCCTGCTTTAATCCATAAATTGGTTTGAGTAATTTAGCTACTTGCCCATCCGGTTGCTCAAACAATGGTGGAAGTTTCATATATATCTCTTCACGTAATGATCCATACAGAAATGCATTTTTCACATCTATGTGTCTCGTTCTTAAATTAAGTGTTGCTGCCATACCTAACAATAACCTGATTGTACTAAAATTCGCCACTGGTGAATATGTTTCATCATAGTCTTTGCCTTGTTTTTGGTTGAAACCTTGCGCAACTAACCGCGCTTTAAATCTACATGGTTTTCCGTTGCTGTCCGTTTTAAGTTTAAAAACCCATCTGCACCCTATGCAGTTTTTATTTTTTGGCAAATCGGTGACAATCCATGTCTTTCTTCTAGTCAAGCTGTCCATTTCTTCATTGATGGCTTGTGTCCATTGTTTAGCTTGAGGCGATGATAGTGCCTCATTTACATCTTTGGGTTCTATAAATTCTAAGAAATTCATTTCCACATCTGTTGATCCACATTCTGAGGATACTGAACTCTTTCTATTAGAATCATCCTCATTAGGTTTACCTTTTCTACCATACGGATTTTTTATAACCTTTTTCGGTCTACCTCTGCGTGGTGCATCTTTTTTAACATTAGACACTCCCACTGTCGGATCAGGTACAGTTTCTATGTTAATTCTAGGTATATCTTTCTTAATTTTTTCAATTCTTATATCTTCATCATCATCATGTGTCATAGTCTCTCGTTCGTTTTCAAACCTAAAATCTGGCCAATCGTCATCATAAGTAATTCGTTCTAGATCTTCGTTATGCAACCAGGCATAACCTTTCTTTGCTTCACAGAATCTCACATGTTTTGTTGTTATGACGTCGTGTAATTCTGGACACCATAATCTATAGCCTTTTGTTCTTGATGCATAACCAACCAATATACATTGTATTCCTCTATCATCTAGCTTTCTTCTGCCTTGAATCGGCACCCTAGCATAAGCCAAACAACCGAAAGCTCTTAGATGTCTTACACTGGGAATCTTTCCCGTCCAAATACCCATTGGTGTCTCATTGTCAATCTTCGAGTTACATACCCTATTTCTGACATATGCAGCTGTGGACACAGCCTCAGCCCAAAACTTCTGTGGCAAATGCGCTGAACGCAGCATTGCTCGAGCTAAATCTAATAACGTCCTATTTGCTCGTTCGGCTACGCCATTCATTTGTGGCGTCTCCACATTGCTTTTTTCATGTTTTATGCCTAAACTTTTACAGTATTCTGATACTTCTTTGTTGCAGTATTCTAATCCATTATCACTGCGAAGTCTTTTAACCTTTTTATCTGTTCGTCGTTCAACTGCGGCTACATATTCTTGTATACACTTCTTTACTTCACATTTTGACTTTATGCAATATATCGTTATTTTTCGTGAGTAGTCATCAATAAAGGTTATGAAGTACTTACTTCCTCCAGGTGATTCTATAGGCATGGGTCCACACAGATCTGAATGGATCAGTTCGCACACTTCTGTAGACTGTCTCACTGAAATTGGTTTGCACGCTGCTCTAGTTGCTTTTGCTATACAACATGCATCACATAATTCATTTTGCATTTTTACATCTTCTTCTGATATAACCTTTTTTAACTGAAAAGTTTTCTTTATAGTTTCATTATTAATATGACAAAATCTCTCATGCCAAAGTGCTTTATTTTCAACATTTAATGCATATGGCCTCACATCTATAGGTAATCTATTATCTACTTTAGCCTGCACAATGTACAAATCATTGTTTCTAACTGCAACACATAATAATCTTTTTGTTTTTACGTTTATTATTTTTGTTAAGCCATCTTTAATATTGAGCTCATGTCCTCTCTTTTCAATTTGTGACACAGACATAAGGTTCTTCCTGATATCAGGAACATAATACACATTGTCCAAAATTATCCTTCTGGTAAACTTACCAACATACATATTCAATATTATAGTGCCTATACCTTTAGCTCGTAGGACTGCACCACTTTGCTTCGTTGGATCAGCTGCAGTATTAATCATTTCTATATCCAAATTTTTAAATGAAGTAAACCAATCTCGTCTATTACTTGCATGGTGTGTGCATCCACTATCCAACAGCCATGTGTCATCCATACTCAGATTATTCATTGACAATAGAAATGCTCCATCCGATCTTGGTTTGGTATTGTGATACGTTCCACGCCTTTTATTCATTCGTATTCGACAATCTCTTGAAAAATGACCTGGCTTGTGACAATTAAAACACGTAATTTGTCTTGTATTTTTATATGCTTCTCTATCATTTATTCTGTCAGGTCGCTTAACAACGTGTAAGGCTTCCTTTCGCATATCACTCCCTTCTTCATGTCTAGTACGACGTCTTTCATATTCTGCTAGTAAAATGCGGGCAATTTCTGCAGAAGTAAATTCATTGTCTGGCAAACTCGCCAGTGACATGTTCAAACTTTCATAGCTTTCAGGTAAGCCAGCTAGCAGTGCGTAAGCTAAGTCTTCATCTTTGGCTTCAGCGCCTGCTTCCCTTAAATTGTTGGCTGCAACTTTAGCTCGTGACACATACGAGGACATGTTTTCATCATTTTTCATTTTCAAATGATAAAATTCCTTTTTTAACTGCATTATACGTACTCTTGATTTAGGTTCATGTACCTGTTCTAGCTTACTCCAAGCATCATGTGCTTCACTGCATTCCTCAATATGCACTTGTTGACTCGCATCAACATGCAGTCCAATTATTGCCAGCGTTTTATCATTGTTCGAAACGTGAATTGCCTTTTGCGCCGCTGTTTCATCCTTCTGTCTTACGACTGTTCCTAGAGCATAGCTTAACAATCCTTTCCCTTTCAGAAGCCATTTCAATTCAATTTTCCATGTTCTGTAGTTATGCTCCGACAATTTCGCAACATGAAACTCAGATTTCAAATTATCACCGAACATTGTTACACGTATATATATGGTTCGTACTGAGCACGTGGTCACTTATAGGTTATGTTACATACCTGAATGATTTCTTAATTTCCTGGGGCTACTGGGCCCATAACCTTGTTATAATACAATATTATGTGTATTATCAATCACTTTGTATTCCAGTATAATATATAATATTGTAGGCTAAACGCAAGATGAACTCGCACACGTGAACTAAACTTGTTCATTGATCTTACTCGACTGGGACAGGAAGTGTCGCCATAGTGCATATATATACAGCACGCGTCGCGTCACGTGACCATATATCGAGAACTTTCTACACTATAATTTTTGGTGAATAGACATACCCTCGAAATTCTGCGCATTTTCTAGAAAAAAATTCGAGAATATGCTGAAATTTTTCGAGAAAATTAAAAAATTTCAAATTGTTCCGGAAAAATTATTTTCGGTTGCAGTGGTCAGTTACAGTCATTTTTGGTGAATAGAGATACCCTCGAAATCCTGCGCATTTTCTAGAAAAAAATTCGAGAAGATGCTGAAATTTTTCGAGAAAATTAAAAAATTTCAAATCGTTCCGGAAAAATTATTTTTAGTTGCAGGAGGCAATTACTATCATTTTTTATCATTAGACATACCTTCAAAATCCTATCCACTTTCGCGAAAAAAATTTGAGAATGTTTGAAATGTTTCGACGGGAGAAAAAAATTTCGAATCGTTCTAAAAATATTATTTTCAGTTCCGAGGGTCGATTACAATCATTTTTGGGTAATAGACATACCCTCGAAATTCTGCGCATTTTCTAGAAAAAAATTCGAGAAAATGCTGAAATTTTTCGAGAAAATTAAAAAATTTCGAATCGTACTGAAAAAATTAATTTCAGTTCCGGGGGTCGATTTGAATAATTTTGGTGAATAGACATACCCTCGAAATCATGCGCATTTTCTAGAAAAAATTCGAGCAGATGCTGAAATTTTTCGCGATAATAAAACATTTCAAATCGTAGTGGTAAAATTATTTTTAGTTGCAGGAGTCAATTACTATCATTTTTTTTCATTAGACATACCCTCAAAATCCTATCCACTTTCGCGAAAAAAATTTGAGAATGTGTGAAATGTTTCGACGGGAGAAAAAAATTTCGAATCGTTCTGAAAATATTATTTTCAGTTCCGAGGGTCGATTACAATAATTTTTGGGTAATAGACATACCCTCGAAATTCTGCGCATTTTCTAGAAAAAAATTCGAGAAGATGCTGAAATTTTACGAGAAAATTAAAAAATTTCGAATTGTTCCGGAAAAATTATTTTCGGTTGCAGTGGTCAGTTACTATCATTTTTTATCATTAGACATACCCTCAAAATCCTATCCACTTTCGAGAGAAAAATTTGAGAATGTGTGAAATGTTTCGACGGGAGAAAAAAATTTCGAATCGTTCTGAAAATATTATTTTCAGTTCCGAGGGTCGATTACTATAATTTTTGGTGAATAGACATACCCTCGAAATTCTGCGCATTTTCTAGAAAAAAATTCGAGAATATGCTGAAATTTTTCGAGAAAATTAAAAAATGTCAAATTGTTCCGGAAAAATTATTTTCGGTTGCAGTGGTCAGTTACAGTCATTTTTGGTGAATAGAGATACCCACGAAATCCCACGCACTTGTGATAGAAGAATTCAAGTAGGTACTGAAGCTTTTCGGCGAAATTAAAAACTTCAAATCGTTCTAAAACAATTATTTTTGCTTGCAGGGGTCAATTACAGTCATTTTTGGTGAATAGAGATACCCTCGAAATCCTGCGCATTTTCTAGAAAAAAATTCGAGAATATGCTGAAATTTTTCGAGAAAATTAAAAAATTTCAAATCGTTCCGGAAAAATTATTTTTAGTTGCAGGAGGCAATTACTATCATTTTTTATCATTAGACATACCCTCAAAATCCTATCCACTTTCGCGAAAAAAATTTGAGAATGTATGAAATGTTTCGACGGGAGAAAAAAATTTCGAATCGTTCTGAAAATATTATTTTCAGTTCCGAGGGTCAATTACAATAATTTTTTGTTAATAGACATACCAAAGAAATTGTTAGAATAAACGATACACGGGCTTCAAACGTGCCACCCGGTGTCGGGCACATCTTCATTTCAATTGTCTGTCTGATCTGTTCCCTTGTTCGTGTTGTTTGCTCGATCTCGCGTTGCCTCGTTGTAATTTAAACTTTCTTATAATAAATCAGTTATAACGAAACCCGAGGCTCTTTATTTGGTGCACGTTCAATAACCTGCCGTGAATCTCTCACAGGTTATGGGCCCAGATTAACCGAAAAATTGAGTCGAAGGAAAATCGGAATTGTGTTGTGCCGAAAGTTAGTCAAGGTTAAAATCACACGTCACGAGTGTTGGTGAATAAAGATGAACGCGTTTGGCATGTCGAGAATCGAAACCCTTAACAAAGAAAACTATGACACGTGGAAGATGCAAATGGAGGCATTGTTTGTAAAAAACGACGCGTGGTTATACGTGAATGGTGATTTGGTGAAACCGACATCCGAAGCAGATGATGCTTCTCGAGCGGCCAAGAATTTATGGATAAAGCACGATAACAAAGCCAAATCTGATATCATCTTGTCGATTAGTCCCTCCGAGCTAAAGCAAGTGAAAGGGTGTTCTACGTCTCGCGAAATTTGGCTGAAACTCGAAGGAATATATCAATCGAAGGGGCCAGCGAGAAAAGCGACGTTGTTAAAACAACTGACTCTTCAGCGCATGGAAAACGGCGACGATGTGCGCGAACATGTAAATAAGTTTTTCGTCGCGGTTGATAAATTAAAAGATATGGATGTTGAAATCAATCCGGACTTGCTCGCGGTTATGCTCTTGTACAGTTTGCCATCAAATTTCGAAAATTTTCGATGCGCAATTGAATCTCGTGATGAGTTACCGACCCCTGAAGTTCTTCGTGTGAAAATAGTAGAAGACAGTGATGCTCGGAAAAGTGACGGGCAAAATCCAATACAAAACGTCATGTTGGCAAGCAAGGGTCTCAAAATATCGCTCGAATTTCAAGAAGACAAGGAATCGTCGGAATCAGAAGGGAAATTCAAGTTTCAATGTCATCGATGTAGAAAATTCGGGCACAAGGCTGCTAATTGTTGGGGCAAGAATAAACAGATTCCACATGACGCGAAAAATACCGAAGAAAACGTGAGTTTGCTAGCATCGGAAGAATTGATGATAAGTGACGCGGCGATGTCAGCGAGGAAACAACAGGATGAACACGACGAGCTGAAATGGTGCTTGGACAGTGGGGCCACCTCGCATTTCTGTAAGCAACTACACGATTTCTCGAAAATAGAAAAAAACGGAAAACGGTAAGATAAATTTAGCTAACAATGTGTCTACAGAGATCAAAGCTAGAGGGACTGTTATATTTTCAACTGAACATTGCTGGTAAACAAAATAATATTCGATTAAACGACGCATTGCATTTACCCTATTTTCTTTCAAATTTATTATCTGTCAGCAAATTTACCTAAATTTATTATGATGTGATTTTTAAGAAAAACGATGCACTCATTGTGGATCGCAACGGTAAAACCAAACTGCTGGCGGAGATTGTTAATGGACTCTATTTTGTGCGAGTGCACAAAAATCAAGAGTGCAAAATATCAGCGGAATCTTCGGGGAAGTCATCGGATATCATGACCTGGCATCGTCGACTAGGACATCTAAATTTCAAGGATCTCGTGAACGCAAAAAACAGCGGAACTCTCAAAGGCCTCGACTTTGAAGAAGCTGACGTTAAACTTGAGTGTGACATCTGTTTACAGGGGAAGATGACGAGAACGCCTTTTCCAAAGAAATCGAATAGGAAAACCGATTTGCTCGACATCATACACTCGGACGTCTGCGGCCCTATGCGGGTGGAGTCGCTCAACAAGGCGAGGTATTTTGTGACATTCGTCGATGATTCTTCGAGATGGTGCGAAGTATACTTTTTAAGGTCTCAAAAACGAGGTATTTGAGAAATTTAAAGAGTTCCATAGAAAAGTCGAAAATCTAAAGATCACAATGGTTATATATGTTCAGTCCGAAAATGGAAAAGAGTATCATAATAAAGAATTTGATATTTATCTTAAAGAACATGGAATCGTCAGGAGACTTACCGTCGCTCATAATCCGGAGCAAAATGGCATTGCGGAAAGGAAAAATCGCACTTTACTCGACATGGCTCGGTGTATTCTTATACAGTCTGGACTCCCTCCTAGTTTTTGGGCCGAGGCGATTTCAACTGCGAACTACATCCGCAACAGATGTCCCACGAGGATTTTAAATGGAAAATTGCCATATGAAATCTGGACTGGAAATATATCAGATGTGAGCAGATTCAAAGAATTCGGTTGTCGAGTCTTCTTCCTCAATTCAAAACCCGAAAAAGGAAAATTCGACAAACGAAGTAAAAAAGGAATCTTCCTTGGTTATTCGGACCACTCTAAGGCCTATAGAGTGTGGGTACCCGACGAGAAGAAAGTCGTTATTACTCGAGACGTTGTCTTCAAAGAGAAGATCGACATCTCTCCAGGAAAGTACAGTGACTTCTGTCCCAGAAAATCTCGTCGTGGGAATAAAAAACGAAAGTCGGAATTGGAGCCGGTTCCTCGGGAGTGTTTTCATCGAAACTCTCCACTCGGAAGATCCAGAGGAAAATCCACAAGAAGTCGAACATGAGGACGAAAATGAGGAGAATTTACAACCGCTGGCCGGTTTACGACGAGCACGAGGAAGACCAAGACTTGTTCATACTGGATTAAGGGGAGACCTCGGAAAGAATATCAGACTTTCGACACCAACGCCGGATATGCTAACGCGGAATTCGCCTTCGCTACGGAGATTTCTGTAAGTGAGGCCGTGAATGGATCGAGTCTGAAGAATGGTTTGATGCCATAGCTACGGAATTAAAATGTTTAATCAAGAATAAAACTTGGGAAATCGTAGATAGGCCTAAAAGCGCACAGATCATCGGAAGTCGCATGGTACTGCGGAATAAATACAGATCCGATGGAACGATCGACAAGAGGAAAGCGCGTTTAGTAGCGCAAGGCTTTGCTCAACGTCCAGGAATCCATTTCAACGAGACGTTCGCTCCAGTTGCGCGCTTAAGCTCTATTCGGCTGGTCGTCGCACTAGCAGTTGAGCTGGGAATGAAAATGCATCAACTGGACATAACAACTGCCTATCTGAACGGAGTTCTCAAAGAGGAGATTTTTATGGAACCTCCAAATCTCATTATTGAAGCGCTGGAATTCCTCATCGATAAGGAAGAACGAAACAGCGAAATACGTAAGCAGGCTAAGACTATGATCAAAGAACTTGAATCTAATGATAAAGTGTGCCTCTTGAAAAAGGCATTGTACGGACTACGTCAAGCTGGAAGAACGTGGCACGCAACACTCGACAAATCTCTCAGAAGACTGGGTGCCGTGCCGACCAACGCTGATCCATGCGTTTATCAGCTAGGAAAAGACGAAGACTTGACCTTAATTGCAATTTATGTCGATGATATAATAATTGCCTCAATAAATTTTTCAAAAATCAAGAGATTTAAAACGGGTCTAGCCCAGGAATTTGATGTTAAAGATCTCGGTGAGATCAGCTATTGCCTTGGGATTGAATTCTCTCGAAGTGAAAATGCTATCAGCTTAACTCAAACAGGCTACATAAGAGAAGTTCTGGACCGTTTCGGAATGACAGAGTCGAAAGCGGCCAAGACCCCTATGGAATCTAGCATCAAACTCGAGAAATTAAACAGTTCACTTGGATCCAGAAGCATCGAAAAGACCATACAGAGAACTCGTCGGAGCTCTAATGTATCTCGCTGTCTCTACCAGGCCGGATATCGCTTTTGCCGTTAGCTCATTGAGTCAGTTTAACGATTGCCACGATAGCACCTCATTGACGGCAGCAAAAAGAGTCTTACGTTATCTGAAGGGCACCATAGGGATGGGAATAACGTTCAAACCATCAAATGATCCCCAAATGCTTCGTTGACTCTGAACTGGGCGTCTTGTCCAAACGATCGCCGATCATACACTGGACACACGACAATTTTGAGTTCCGGACCAATATCTTGGGAATCCAAGAAACAAAGAACCGTCGCGCTATCTTCGACCGAAGCAGAATATATGGCTCTTACCGAAGGCGTCAAGGAATGCCTCTATTTTCGAAGTTTTCTCGTCGATTTGGGATTCAATAATCTGGCCGACGTCGTAATGTTTAATGATAACCTTGGAGCACAGAAACTTGCTGAAAACCCCGTCTTTCATGTCAGAAGCAAACATATCGACGTAAAGGCATCACTTTTGTACGAGAAGTTTTGCGTAACAAAAGGGTGAAAATTCAACATGTTTCAACGGATGAAATGACCGCCGATATCCTGACCAAAGGACTACCCAGACTGAAACATGAAAAATGTGTCGAACTCCTAGGAATGAACTTATGGGACGGTATTAATCGCCCTTGTCTCGTGGGGGAGTGTTAGAATAAACGATACACGGGCTTCAAACGTGCCACCCGGTGTCGGGCACATCTTCATTTCCATTGTCTGTCTGATCTGTTCCCTTGTTCGTGTTGTTTGCTCGATCTCGCGTTGCCTCGTTGTAATTTAAACTTTCTTATAATAAATCAGTTATAACGAAACCCGAGGCTCTTTATTTGGTGCACGTTCAATAACCTGCCGTGAATCTCTCTCACAGAAATTCTGCGCATTTTCTAGAAAAAAATTCGAGAAAATGCTGAAATTTTTCGAGAAAATTAAAAAATTTCGAATCGTACTGAAAAAATTATTTTCAGTTCCGGGGGTCGATTACAATAATTTTTGGTGAATAGACATATCCTCGAAATCATGCGCATTTTCTAGAAAAAAATTCGAGCAAATGCTGAAATTTTTCGCGATAATAAAAAAATTTCAAATCGTAGTGGAAAAATTATTTTTAGTTGCAGGCGTCAATTACTATCATTTTTTTTCATTAGACATACCCTCAAAATCCTATAAACTTTCGCGAAACAAATTTGAGAATGTGTGAAATGTTTCGACGGGAGAAAAAAATTTCGAATCGTTCTGAAAATATTATTTTCAGTTCCGAGGGTCGATTACAATAATTTTTGAGGATTAGACATACCCTCGAAATTCTGCGCATTTTCTAGAAAAAAATTCGAGAAGATGCTGAAATTTTACGAGAAAATTAAAAAATTTCAAATTGTTCCGGAAAAATTATTTTCGGTTGCAGTGGTCAGTTACAGTCATTTTTGGTGAATAGAGATACCCACGAAATCCTGCGCATTTTCTAGAAAAAAATTCGTGAATGTGCTGAAATTTTTCGAGAAAATTAAAAAATTTCAAATCGTTCCGGAAAAATTATTTTTAGTTGCAGGAGTCAATTACTATCATTTTTTATCATTAGACATACCCTCAAAATCCTATCCACTTTCGCGAAAGAAATTTGAGAATGTGTGAAACGTTTCGACGGGGAGAAAAAATTTCGAATCGTTCTGAAAATATTATTTTCAGTTCCGAGGTCGATTACACATAATTTTTGGTGAATAGACATACCCTCGAAATCCTCTAAGCATTTTCTAGAAAAAATTCGAGCAGATGCTGAAATTTTTCATGATAATTAAAAACTTCAAATCGTCGTGGAAAAATTATTTTTAGTTGCAGGAGTCAATTACTATCATTTTTTCATTAGACATACCCTCAAAATCCTATCCACTTTCACATGAAAAAAATTTGAGAATGTGTGAAATGTTTCGACGGGAGAAAAGAATTTCGAATCGTTCTGAAAATATTATTTTCAGTTCCGAGGGTCGATTACAATAATTTTTGGTGAATAGACATACCCTCGAAATTCTGCGCATTTTCTAGAAAAAAATTCGAGA
Organism: Colletes collaris; assembly: GCA_030068185.1. Classification (NCBI taxonomy): domain Eukaryota; kingdom Metazoa; phylum Arthropoda; class Insecta; order Hymenoptera; family Colletidae; genus Colletes; species Colletes collaris. The sequence goes on along the minus strand of JASGYR010000024.1, from coordinate 26,479 downwards.
AATGCTGAAATTTTTCGAGAAAATTAAAAAATTTCGAATCGTACTGAAAAAATTATTTTTAGTTGCAGGAGTCAATTACTATCATTTTTTTTCATGAGACATACCCTCAAAATCCTATCCACTTTCGCGAAAAAAATTTGAGAATGTGTGAAATGATTCGACGGGAGAATAAATTTCGAATCGTTCTGAAAATATTATTTTCAGTTCCGAGGGTCGATGACAATAATTTTTGGTGACTAGACATACCCTCGAAATTCTGCGCATTTTCTAGAAAAAAATTCGAGAAAATGCTGAAATTTTTCGAGAAAATTAAAAAATTTCAAATCGATCCGGAAAAATTATTTTTAGTTGCAAGAGTCAATTACTATCATTTTTTATCATTAGACATACCCTCAAAATCCTATCCACTTTCGAGAGAAAAATTTGAGAATGTGTGAAATGTTTCGACGGGAGGAAAAAATTTCGAATCGTTCTGAAAATATTATTTTCAGTTCCGAGGGTCGATTACTATAATTTTTGGTGAATAGACATACCCTCGAAATTCTGCGCATTTTCTAGAAAAAATTCGAGAAGATGCTGAAATTTTACGAGAAAATTAAAAAATTTCAAATTGTTCCGGAAAAATTATTTTCGCTTGCAGTGGTCAGTTACAGTCATTTTTGGTGAATAGAGATACCCACGAAGTCCCACGCACTTGTGATAGAAGAATTCAAGTAGGTACTGAAGTTTTTCGGCGAAATTAAAAATTTCAAATCGTTCTAAAACAATTATTTTTGCTTTCAGGGGTCAATTACAGTCATTTTTGGTGAATAGAGATACCCTCGAAATCCAGCGCATTTTCAAGAAAAAAATTCGAGCAGATGCTGAAATTTTTCGCGATAATTAAAAAACTTCAAATCGTCGTGGAAAAATTATTTTTAGTTGCAGGAGTCAATTACTATCATTTTTTATCATTACACATACCCTCAAAATCCTATCCACTTTCGAGAAAAAAATTTGAGAATGTGCGAAATGTTTCGACGGGAGAAAAAAATTTCGAATCGTTCTGAAAATATTATTTTCAGTTCCGAGGGTCGATTACTATAATTTTGGGTGAATAGACATACCCTCGAAATTCTGCGCATTTTCTAGAAAAAAATTCGAGAAGATGCTGAAATTTTACGAGAAAATTAAAAAATTTCAAATTGTTCCGGAAAAATTATTTTCGGTTGCAGTGGTCAGTTACAGTCATTTTTGGTGAATAGAGATACCCACGAAATCCTACGCAATTGTGATAGAAGAATTCAAGAAGGTACTGAAGTTTTTCGGCGAAATTAAAAACTTCAAATCGTTCTGGAAACAATTATTTTTGCTTTGCAGGGGGTCAATTACAGTCATTTTTGGTGAATAGAGATACCCTCGAAATCCTGCGCATTTTCTAGAAAAAAATTCGAGAAAATTAAAAAATTTCAAACCGTTCCGGAAAAATTATTTTTAGTTGCAGGAGTCAATTACTATCATTTTTTATCATTAGACATACCCTCAAAATCCTATCCACTTTCGCGAAAAAAATTTGAGAATGTGTGAAATGTTCCGACGGGAGAAAAAAATTTCGAATCGTTCTGAAAATATTATTTTCAGTTCGGAGGGTCGATTACAATAATTTTTGGTGAATAGACATACCCTCGAAATTCTGCGCATTTTCTAGAAAAAAATTCGAGAAGATGCTGAAATTTTTCGCGATAATTAAAAAATTTCGAATCGTTCTGAAAAAATTATTTCCAATTCCGAGGGTCGATTACAATAATTTTTTGTAAATGGACATACCCTCGAAATCCTGCGCATTTTCTAGAAAAAAATTCGAGCAGATGCTGAAATTTTTCGCGATAATTAAAAAACTTCAAATCGTCTTGGAAAAATTATTTTTAGTTGCAGGAGTCAATTACTATCATTTTTTTTCATTAGACATACCCTCAAAATCCTATCCACTTTCGCGAAAAAATTTGAGAATGTATGAAATGTTTCGACGGGAGAAAAAAATTTCGAATCGTTCTGAAAATATTATTTTCAGTTCCGAGGGTCGATTACAATAATTTTTGGTGAATAGACATACCCTCGAAATCCTGCGCATTTTCTAGAAAAAAATTCGAGCAGATGCTGAAATTTTTCGCGATAATTAAAAAACTTCAAATCTGTAGGGAATTGAGTGAGACAATGAATTGTATATTATTATATTTGTAGGGAATCAAGTGAAACAACGAACAGCAAACTGCGAACTGCCATTTTTCGGTCTTCTTTTCGGTCACGCCCCGCGAGACATCTGTTTTGACCGCTTCGCCATTATTCCAAAAACGCCTATACTCGCTCGCGCACATCGCTCGCTCATTCTCTCTCTCACACACACTCTCTCTCACTCACCCCTACACTCGGCCATCCTGTAATAGTATTCGCCCCGAATATTAAGTTTCTACATCTGTGTCCTCCTCCTCAAACACGTCAGACCACGGTTTCATATAATCACCTGAAGTAGAGGTCCTGAAAGGTCCTTCATGATTACCCTCTCGCTGCACTACATATCACTTTTTACGCAATACAAGAATTACTTGATAAGGTCCAAGATACTTGGTTGCCAATTTCAAACCGGGACCCTGCTGGGTTCTTTTAATTGCAACTAGATCGCCCTCTCGATAATGTATAGGCTCGGTCCTACGCTTATCGAATCCATGCTTATTTTCACTCTGAATTTTTTGAATATTCGTTCTTGCATACTCTCGCAGCTCATCGCGTTCATTCTGGAAAATTTCGATCCACTCACTCTCAAGCAACTTCATGATTTCTGGCTCATCTCGCAATCGCGCACGCACACCAAACAACAATTGAAACGGAGTCGTTCCTATGCTTCTACTTATGGTTGTGTTAATACATTGTTGTGCAGTCCCTAAATATTTGTGCCACGTCTCGCGATCCGGATCCGCTAATTTTGTCAGCAACGGTATAAGCACTCTGTTCAATCGCTCAGCTTGGCTATTCGCTCTCGGCACACCGGTCGTAATTAAAGCATGTTCAATGCTTTTCCTTCGTACAATAATCAGAAAAAATCGTTGAAGTAAACGCCGCACCACGATCTCGATACAATTCCTGCGCGGATTGCCGAAAATATACGACTGCTTTATTAATATATTTATAACCTCGCTCGCACTCGTGGTTTTGGTCGCATAGAGCCATGCAAACTTGGAAAAAGCATCAATTACAATAAAGATATGCTTGTATGCCTTTTTAGTAGAAGGAAGTGGGCCTACATGGTCTATATGGAAGGTGTCTAACGGAACCTCCCTTTTGCTATCGGGTTTAAAAATCCTTCCTGCTTGCCCTGTTTCCTCTCAGCTAAAATACATGCAACACAATTCTTGACGATCTTTTTCAATTTTTGGCTTAATATTAGGAATATAATAATCATTACGCACAATCGCTTCCGTTTTTGCCACTGAGAAGTGACCTCTTTCATGTGCCTGTCGAATGACCTGCGACTGCATTGCTTTAGGCACCAAACACACAAGTCACCATCACGCTCTTTAAAAAGCAGATCGCCCCTAAGCACATAATCGTTCACCTTTCCCGATTTTACCGCGTCAACTATTTTCCTTATGTCGCTATCCTCTTTCTGAGCTTTCTTTAATCGCGCCGTAACTCCGTCACTCTCACACCGAATCAAATTACAGTTTATTATCGGGTTGCGACTTAACGCGTCAACATGTGCCATATTTTTGCCTGGTCGATGCTCAATGGTGTACTCAAACTCTTCGAGCAATAGCGCCCAACGTGCCACGCGAACACACAGATCTTTCTTATTTAAGGTCATCGTAAACGCACGACAATCGGTAACGATCGTGAAATCGATTCCCAGAAGATATACGCGGAACTTTTTGACTGCATTTCATTATAGCCAAGACCTCGAGCTCGTAGCTCGGATACTTTTGTTCCGCTGCTGTCGTCTTGCCGCTATAGTAACATATTGGGTGGTATGCGTTATCGCGGTCGCTTTTTTGCAACAAAATCGCACCGTACCCATACATCGAAGCATCAGTGTGGAGTTCTGTCGGGGCGCCTACCGCGTATAAATTCAAAACTGGCTTAGTGCTTAATATTTCCTTTAACTTAATAAATGCGTCCCTTTCTTTTTTGCCAAACACATATTTAGTATCTTTTTTTAATAAATCACTCAACGGTCGTGCAATAGCAGAATAATTCAAAACAAATTTACGAAAATAGCCGCTCAGACCAAGGAAACTTTGCATTTGCTTAACATTTAAAGGTTCTGGAAATTTCCTAACAGCTTCTATTTTACGCTCGGAGGGGTACACACAACCGTTCTCTATAATATGTCCTAGAAATTCAACGCGCTCTTGCAGAAATCCACACTTCCGCCAATTGATAACCAGTCCTGCCTCGCCGGCAACTCGCAATACAATTTCGAGATTTCTCATCCCACTCTCACAGTCCATAGACGGTACTATCAAATCGTCCATGTAAGTTAACACTATTTTGGCGTGTATAAGATCTCTAAAAACTATATTTATAAATCGTTGAAACACGGCCGGAGAGTTACATAACCCAAACGGGACGCGCATGAATTCATAATGCCCATCGGGCACGATGAAGGCTGTGTATTTTCGACTTCGCTCATCTACCAGCACATGAAAGAAACCATTTTTTAGATCAAGTGTGCTATAAAATTTTGCTCGCTGTAATAAGTCTAATTGATCCTCTATGACTGGTAATGGGTATCTATCTTTAACAATCTTTTTATTTAGCTGGCGATAGTCAACACAAAGTCTAACGGTACCGTCCTTTTTTTTAGCCAATACAATTGGACTAGCATACTCAGACCAAGAGGGTCGTACAATTCCGTCATTCACCCATTCGTTTATCTGCGCGTTAACCTGATCTTTTTCTAATGCCGACAGCCGCCGTGCGCGTTGATACACAGGTTCCTCGTCTTTCAATGTTATTGTCATTTTGTAATCAATGTCTCGCGTCTTAACCGGCAGATAATTGGCGACTAGATTAGTAATTGCGTCTCTGTACTTTGTTTCCGGTATGTGACCTACATTGATATCATCAATTTTGTCGGAAGTCAAATCAATTTGGAAAATTTCGGGAACGCTGTCATCTACACATGATCGTCTTAACAGCGGAGTAATAGAAATTTCACCGGCTCTTGTCGTCATTTCAACCGTGTTCAGAAAATCAGTACCGATCAGTAAATCGTGGCTCAAAAGTGTATCTGACACAACGCGTACTAGAATAGGATAAATATGACCGTCTATTGCTACATTTTGTGCTAAACTCTCCTAAAGTTGTATTATCGCTTGAACCAATGCCACGAAAACGAATTTCTTTAAAATCTAAAGGAGGTGAGCCCAGTCGAATATATCTATCCGATCGCAATAAGCAAATGTCGCTTCCGGTGTCGACAAGCGCTAACATCTCATGTCCGTTAATTTTTATTTTCTTACTATATTTTTTGCAAGTACCTTGCACACCTACTTGGACGTTCCTCACCACATTTTGCTGCTTTACGCATCTCGACGCAATGTGCCCTCGCTCGCCGCATTGAAAACATTTCGGGCCTTGCGTCTTTGTGGGACAGTCCGTACTCACATGATTTCGCTGGCCGCAATTAAAACAACGTTTCTCTTTTTCTTCCTTGGACGATTTCTTCTCGCCTCTGTCGTCGCCTCGCCACCTGAAGTCTCCGTCGCTCGCGCCTCGCCGCTTGAAGTCTCCGTCGCCCGCGCCTCGCTGGTCCGTCCTTCTCGCAGCCACAGCCGAAACTTTATCACGCAGCGTAACCTTTTCGAAAGCTTGCAGTAACGATGCCTTTGTTGTAAATCTGCCGATGCGCGCCTGGTCCCTCAGACTCGGTACAGGTATTCCATCGACGATATAATCGATTACTTCCTCGTCAGCAATCGGTACACGATTGGCCAAAATCACCTTCTCGTGGACGTACTGGTGGGAAGGTTTCGCCTCTTTTCCACTCACGCTCCTCGAATTGTCTTCGTAATATCAGCTTACTGGGACGGTGATCGTACATTTCGCGTAGTTCAGCGAATAGGGTATCTGCGGGAAGCTCAAGGTGCTCGGGCTTAGACTGTAACCATTCGGCAGCCTTTCCTTTCAAGCGCATGCCAATCAGGATCTTCACATACCATCCGAAAGATGATACGTCGCCTTCAACAATTTGAGCTGCTTCTCCCAACTTACGCAGTCGCCGGTACTGCCATCGAAATGAGGAAGCAAATCAGCTATAGCCGTTATGCTCTTCTTTTTGAAGAGATTCACGCACGAAATTTTCTCGTTCCGCAGTTCCGCTGATCCCGATACACTTAGTGAATTTAGCCGCTGCGCCTCTCGTAGCAACTCGCTCTTTTCTCGCGACCCACAATTCGCGTTCCGCGATCTCTCGTTCTCGGCGATACATTTCTATTTCTGCGCTCGTGGCGACGTAAAGTTGCACTCGCTTCCGACTCAGGATCTGGGTTGCAAGTTCTGCTTCCGACTCAGGATCTGGCTGCAGGCTTGCGGCCGACTCCGGCGCTTCTGCCATAATTCCCTCCGCCCACGCACCTGAAGGGTCGGTCTCAGATAATCGAACGATTAATTCTGCTTTATTCCCTGATGTAGACAAACCCAAACCTCTCAGATTCTCCTTCAGCTGACCCACCCTAAAACTTGACGGATTCATTGCACTCGTGTCCACACAGCTTTATTACCTCAACGCGTTTTTCCTCAGGTTTTTTTTTTCACGTGTTCTCACAGTCTTACTTCGTCTCGCACGGTAATTGCCCCACACAACGATTTTCTCACACCGTAATTGTCTCACAGTCCCACACTTCACACACGATCGGCTCACTCTATCCCGGACGAGCCCCCAAATTTGTAGGGAATTGAGTGAGACAATGAATTGTATATTATTATATTTGTAGGGAATCAAGTGAAACAACGAACAGCAAACTGCGAACTGCCATTTTTCGGTCTTCTTTTCGGTCACGCCCCGCGAGACATCTGTTTTGACCGCTTCGCCATTATTCCAAAAACGCCTATACTCGCTCGCGCACATCGCTCGCTCATTCTCTCTCTCTCACACACACTCTCTCTCACTCACCCCTACAAATCGTCGTGGAAAAATTATTTTTAGTTACAGGAGTCAATTACTATCATTTTTTATCATTAGACATACCATCAAAATCCTATCCACTTTCGCGAAAAAAATTTGAGAATGTGTGAAATGTTTCGACGGGAGAAATAAATTTCGAATCGTTCTGAAAATATTATTTTCAGTTCCGAGGGTCGACTACAATAATTTTTGGTGAATAGACATACCCTCGAAATTCTGCGCATTTTCTAGAAAAAAATTCGAGAAGATGCTGAAATTTTTGGAGAAAATTAAAAAATTTCGAATCGTTCTGAAAAATTATTTCCAATTCCGAGGGTCGATTACAATAATTTTTGGTGAATAGACATACCCTCGAAATCCTGCGCATTTTCTAGAAAAAAATTCGAGCAGATGCTGAAATTTTTCGCGATAATTAAAAAATTTCGAATCGTTCTGAAAAAATTATTTTTAGTTGCAGGAGTCAATTACTATCATGTTTTTTCATTAGACATACCCTCAAAATCCTATCCACTTTCGCGAAAAAAATTTGAGAACGTGTGAAATGTTTCGACGGGAGAAAAAAATTTCGAATCGTTCTGAAAATATTATTTTCAGTTCCGAGGGTCGACTACAATAATTTTTGGTGAATAGACATACCCTCGAAATTCTGCGCATTTTCTAGAAAAAAATTCGAGAAGATGCTGAAATTTTTCGAGAAAATTAAAAAATTTCGAATCGTACTGAAAATTTATTTTCAGTTCTGGGCGTCGAGTACACTAATTTGTGGTGAATATACATACCCTCGAAATCCTGCGCATTTACTAGAAAATTCGAGCAGATGCTGAAATTTTTCGCGATAATTAAAAACTTCAAATCGTGGTGGAAAAATTATTTTTAGTTGCAGGAGTCAATTACTATCATTTCTTATCAATAGACATACCCTCATAATCCTATCCACTTTCGCGAAAAAAATTTGAAAATGTGTCAAATTTTTCGACGGGAGGAAAAAATTTCGAATCGTTCTGAAAAAATTATTTCCAATTCCGAGGGTCGATTACAATAATTTTTTGTGAATAGACATACCCTCGAAATCCTGCGCATTTTCTAGAAAAAAATTCGAGCAGATGCTGAAATTTTTCGAGATAATTAAAAAACTTCAAATCGTCGTGGAAAAATTATTTTTAGTTGCAGGAGTCAATTACTATCATCTTTTTTCATTAGACATACCCTCAAAATCCTATCCACTTTAGCGAAAAAAATTTGAGAATGTGTGAAATGTTTCGACGGGAGAAAAAAATTTCGAATCGTTCTGAAAATATTATTTTCAGTTCCGAGGGTCGATTACAATAATTTTTGGTGAATAGACATACCCTCGAAATTCTGCGCATTTTCTAGAAAAAAATTCGAGAAGATGCAGAAATTTTTCGCGATAATTAAAAAATTTCAAATCGTCGTGGAAAAATTATTTTTAGTTGAAGGAGTCAATTACTATCATTTTTTTCATTAGACATACCATCAAAATCCTATCCACTTTCGCGAAAAAAAGTTGAGAATGTGGGAAATGTTTCCACGGGAGAAAAATTTCGAATCGTTCTTGAAATTATGATTTTCAGTTCCGAGGGTCGATTACAATAATTTTTGGTGACTAGACATACCCTCGAAATTCTGCGCATTTTCTCGAAAAATTAAGAAGATGCTGAAATTTTTCGAGAAAATTAAAAAATTTCGAATCGTTCTGAAAAAATTATTTCCAATTCGGAGGGTCGATTACAATAATTTTTGGTGAATAGACATACCCTCGAAATCCTGCGCATTTTCTAGAAAAAAATTCGAGCAGATGCTGAAATTTTTCGCGATAATTAAAAAACTTCAAATCGTCGTGCAAAAATTATTTTTAGTTGCAGGAGTCAATTACTATCATTTTTTATCATTAGACATACCCTCAAAATCCTATCCACTTTCGCGAAAAAATTTGAGAATGTGTGAAATGTTTCGACGGGAGAAAAAAATTTCGAATCGTTCTGAAAAAATTATTTCCAATTCCGAGGGTCGATTACAATAATTTTTTGTGAATAGACATACCATCGAAATCCTGCGCATTTTCTAGAAAAAATTCGAGCAGATGCTGAAATTTTTCGCGATAATTAAAAAATTTCAAATCGTCGTGAAAATTATTTTTAGTTGCAGGAGTCAATTACTATAATTTTTATCATTAGACATACCCTCAAAATCATATCCATTTTCTATACAAAAATTTGAGAATGTGTGAAATGTTTCGACGGGAGAAAAAAATTTCGAATCGTTCTGAAAATATTATTTTCAGTTCCGAGGGTCGATTACAATAATTTTTGGTGAATAGACATACCCTCGAAATTCTGCGCATTTTCTAGAAAAAAATTCGAGCAAATGCTGAAATTTTTCGCGATAATTAAAAAATTTCAAATCGTCGTGGAAAAATTATTTTTAGTTGCAGGAGTCAATTACTATCATGTTTTTTCATTAGACATACCCTCAAAATCCTATCCACTTTCGCGAAAAAAATTTGAGAACGTGTGAAATGTTTCGACGGGAGAAAAAAGTTTCGAATCGTTCTGAAAATATTATTTTCAGTTCCGAGGGTCGATTACAATAATTTTTGGTGAATAGACATACCCTCGAAATTCTGCGCATTTTCTAGACATATCTTCGAGAAGATGCTGTAATTTTTCTAGAAAATTAAAAATTTCTGAATCGTTCTGAAAAATTATTTCCAAATCCTGAGGGTCGATAACAATAATTTTTGGTGAACAGACATACCCTCGAAATCCTGCGCATTTTCTAGAAAAAATTCGAGCAGATGCTGAAATTTTTCGCGATAATTAAAAAACTTCAAATCGTCGTGGAAAAATTATTTTTAGTTGCAGGAGTCAATTACTATCATTTTTTATCATTAGACATACCCTCAAAATCCTATCCACTTTCTCGAAAGAAATTTGAGAATGTGTGAAATGTTTCGACGGGAGAAAAAAATTTCGAATCGTTCTGAAAAAATTATTTTCAGTTCCGAGGGTCGATTACAATAATTTTTGGTGAATAGACATACCCTCGAAATTCTGCGCATTTTCTAGAAAAAATTCGAGAAGATGCTGAAATTTTACGAGAAAATTAAAATTTCAATTTGTTCCGGAAAAATTATTTTCGGTTGCAGTGAGTCAGTTACAGTCATTTTTGGCGAATAGAGATACCTCACGAAATCCCACGCACTTGTGATAGAAGAATTCAAGTTCGGCGAAATTAAAAACTTCAAATCGTTCTAAAACAATTATTTTTGCTTGCAGGGGTCAATTACAATCATTTTTGGTGAATAGAGATACCCTCGAAATCCTGCGCATTTTCTAGAAAAAAATTCGAGAAAATGCTGAAATTTTTCGAGAAAATTAAAAAATTTCAAATCGTCGTGGAAAAATTATTTTTAGTTGCAGGAGTCAATTACTATCATTTTTTTCATTAGACATACCCTCAAAATCCTATCCACTTTCGCGAAAAAAATTTGAGAATGTGTCAAATGTTTCCACGGGAGAAAAAAATTTCGAATCGTTCTGAAAATATGATTTTCAGTTCCGAGGGTCGATTACAATAATTTTTGGTGACTAGACATACCCTCGAAATTCTGCGCATTTTCTAGAAAAAAATTCAAGAAGATGCTGAAATTTTTCGAGAAAATTAAAAAATTTCGAATCGTTCTGAAAAAATTATTTCCAATTCCGAGGGTCGATTACAATAATTTTTTGTGAATAGACATACCCTCGAAATCCTGCGCATTTTCTAGAAAAAAATTCGAGAAGATGCTGAAATTTTTCGAGAAAATTAAAAAACTTCAAATCGTCGTGCAAAAATTATTTTTAGTTGCAGGAGTCAATTACTATCATTTTTTATCATTAGACATACCCTCAAAATCCTATCCACTTTCGCGAAAAAAATTTGAGAATGTGTGAAATGTTTCGACGGGAGAAAAAAATTTCGAATCGTTCTGAAAATATTATTTCCAATTCCGAGGGTCGATTACAATAATTTTTGGTGAATAGACATACCCTCGAAATCCTGCGCATTTTCTAGAAAAAAATTCGAGCAAATGCTGAAATTTTTCGCGATAATTAAAAAATTTCAAATCGTCGTGGAGAAATTATTTTTAGTTGCAGGAGTCAATTACTATCATTTTTTATCATTAGACATACCCTCAAAATCCTATCCACTTTCGCGAAAAAAATTTGAGAATGTGTGAAATGTTTCGACGGGAGAAAAAAATTTCGAATCGTTCTGAAAATATTATTTTCAGTTCCGAGGGTCGACTACAATAATTTTTGGTGAATAGACATACCCTCGAAATTCTGCGCATTTTCTAGAAAAAAATTCGAGAAGATGCTGAAATTTTTCGAGAAAATTAAAAAATTTTGAATCGTACTGAAAAAATTATTTTCAGTTCCGGGGGTCGATTACAATAATTTTTGGTGAATAGACATACCAACGAAATCCTGCGCATTTTCTAGAAAAAAATTCGATCAGATGCTGAAATTTTTCGCGATAATAATAAATTTCAAATCGTCGTGGAAAAATTATTTTTAGTTGCAGGAGTCAATTACTATCATTTTTTTTCATTAGACATACCTCAAAAATCCTACCCACTTGCGCCAAAAAAATTTGAGAACGTGTGAAATGTTTCGACGGGAGAAAATAATTTCGAATCGTTCTGAAAATATTATTTTCAGATCCGAGGGTCGATTACAATAATTTTTGGTGAATAGACATACCCTCGAAATTCAGTGCAGTTTCTAGAAAAAAATTAGAGAAGATGCTGAAATTTTACGAGAAAATTAACAAATTTCGAATCGTTCTGAAAAAATTATTTCCAATTCCGAGGGTCGATTACAATAATTTTGTGTGAATAGACATACCTCGAAATCCTGCGCATTTTCTAGAAAAAAATTCGAGCAGATGCTGAAATTTTTCGCGATAATTAAAAAACTTCAAATCGTGGTGGAAAAATTATTTTTAGTAGCAGGAGTCAATTACTATCATTTTTATCATTAGACATACCCTCAAAATCCTATCCACTTTCGCGAAAAAAATTTGAGAACGTGTGAAATGTTTGGACGGGAGAAAAAAATTTCGAATCGTTCTGAAAATATTATTTTCAGTTCCGAGGGTCGATTGCAATAATTTTTGGTGAATAGGCATACCCTCGAAATTCTGCGCATTTTCTAGAAAAAAATTCGAGCAGATGCTGAAATTTTTCGCGATAATTAAAAAATTTCAAATCGTCGTGGAAAAATTATTTCCAATTCCGAGGGTCGATTACAATAATTTTTTGTGAATAGACATACCCTCGAAATCCTGCGCATTTTCTAGAAAAAAATTCGAGCAGATGCTGAAATTTTTCGAGAAAATTAAAAAATTTCGAATCGTTCTGAAAAAATTATTTCCAATTCCGAGGGTCGATTACAATAATTTTTGGTGAATAGACATACCCTCGAAATTCTGCGCATTTTCTAGACAAAATTCGAGAAGATGCTGAAATTTTTCGAGAAAATTAAAAAATTTCGAATCGTTCTGAAAAAATTAATTCCAATTCCGAGGGTCGATTACAATAATTTTTGGTGAATAGACATACCCTCGAAATCCTGCGCATTTTCTAGAAAAAATTCGAGCAGATGCTGAAATTTTTCGCGATAATTAAAAAACTTCAAATCGTCGTGGAAAATTATTTTTAGTTGCAGGAGTCAATTACTATCATTTTTTTTCATTAGACATACCCTCAAAATCCTATCCACTTTCGCGAAAAAAATTTGAGAATGTGTGAAATGTTTCGACGGGAGAAAAAAAATTCGAATCGTTCTGAAAAAATTATTTCCAATTCCAAGGGTCGATTACAATAATTTTTTGTGAATAGACATACCCTCGAAATCCTGCGCATTTTCTAGAAAAAAATTCGAGCAGATGCTGAAATTTTTCGAGAAAATTAAAAAATTTCGAATCGTTCTGAAAAATTATTTCCAATTCCGAGGGTCGATTACAATAATTTTTGGTGAATAGACATACCCTCGAAATCCTGCGCATTTTCTAGAAAAAAATTCGAGAAGATGCTGAAATTTTTCGAGAAAATTAAAAAATTTCGAATCGTTCTGAAAAAATTATTTCCAATTCCGAGGGTCGATTACAATAATTTTTGGTGAATAGACATACCCTCGAAATCCTGCGCATTTTCTAGAAAAAAATTCGAGCAGATGCTGAAATTTTTAGCGATAATTAAAAAACTTCAAATAGTCGTGGAAAAATTATTTTTAGTTGCAGGAGTCAATTACTATCATTTTATTTCATTGGACATACACGCAAAATCCTATCCCCTTTCTCTAAATAAATTTGAGAATGTGAAATGTTTCGACGTGAGAAAAAAATTTCGAATCGTTCTGAAAATATTATTTTCAGTTCCGAGGGTCGATTACAATAATTTTTGGTGAATAGACATACACTCGAAATTCTGCGCATTTTCTAGAAAAAATTCGAGAAGATGCTGAAATTTTACGAGAAAATTAAAAAATTTCAAATTGTTCCGGAAAAATTATTTTCGGTTGCAGTGGTCAGTTACAGTCATTTTTGGCGAATAGAGATACCCACGAAATCCCACGCACTTGTGATAGAAGAATTCAAGTAGGTACTGAAGTTTTCGGCGAAATTAAAAACTTCAAATCGTTCTAAAACAATTATTTTTGCTTGCAGGGGTCAATTACAATCATTTTTGGTGAATAGAGATACCCTCGAAATCCTGCGCATTTTCTAGAAAAAAATTCGAGAAATGCTGAAATTTTTCGAGAAAATTAAAAAATTTCGAATCGTTCTGAAAAAATTATTTCCAATTCCGAGGGTCGATTACAATAATTTTTGGTGAATAGACATACCCTCGAAATTCTGCGCATTTTCTAGAAAAAAATTCGAGAAGATGCTGAAATTTTTCGAGAAAATTTAAAAATTTCGAATCGTACTGAAAAAATTATTTTCAGTTCCGGGGGTCGATTACAATAATTTTTGGTGAATAGACATACCCCCGAAATCCTGCGCATTTTCTAGAAAAAAATTCGAGAAGATGCTGAAATTTTTCGCGATAATTAAAAAATTTCAAATCGTCGTGGAAAAATTATTTTTAGTTGCAGAAGTCAATTACTATCATTTTTTTCATCAGACATACCCTCAAAATCCTATCCACTTTCGCGAAAAAAATTTGAGAATGTGTGAAATGTTTCGACGGGAGACAAAAATTTCGAATCGTTCTGAAAATATTATTTTCAGTTCCGAGGGTCGATTTCAATAATTTGTGGTGAATAGACATACCCTCGAAATTCTGCGCATTTTCTAGAAAAAAATTCGAGAAGATGCTGAAATTTTTCGAGAAAATTAAAAAATTTCGAATCGTACTGAAAAAATTATTTTCAGTTCCGGGGGTCGATTACAATAATTTTTGGTGAATAGACATACCCCCGAAATCCTGCGCATTTTCTAGAAAAAAATTCGAGAAGATGCTGAAATTTTTCGAGAAAATTAAAAAATTTCGAATCGTTCTGAAAAAATTATTTCCAATTCCGAGGGTCGATTACAATAATTTTTGGTGAATAGACATACCCTCGAAATCCTGCGCATTTTCTAGAAACAAATTCGAGCAGATGCTGAAATTTTTCGAGATAATTAAAAATTTCAAATCGTCGTGGAAAAAATTATTTTTAGTTGCAGAAGTCAATTACTATCATTTTTCATTAGACATACCCTCAAAATCCTATCCACTTTCGCGAAAAAATTTGAGAATGTGTGAAATGTTTCGACGGTTGAGAAAATTTTGGAATCGTTCTGAAAATATTATTTTCAGTTCCGAGGGTCGATTTCAATAATTTGTGGTGAATAGACATACCCTCGAAATTCTGCGCATTTTCTAGAAAAAAATTCGAGAAAATGCTGAAATTTTTCGAGAAAATTATAAAATTTCAAATCGTTCCGGAAAAATTATTTTTAGTTGCAGGAGTCAATTACTATCATTTTTTATCAGTAGACATACCCTCAAAATCCTATCCACTGTCGCGAAAAAAATTTGAGAATGTGTGAAATGTTTCGACGGGAGAAAAAAATTTCGAATCGTTCTGAAAATATTATTTTCAGTTCCGAGGGTCGACTACAATAATTTTTGGTGAATAGACATACCCTCGAAATTCTGCGCATTTTCTAGAAAAAAATTCGAGAAGATGCTGAAATTTTTCGAGAAAATTAAAAAATTTCGAATCGTACTGAAAAAATTTTTTTTAGTTGCAGGAGTCAATTACTATCATTTTTTATCAGTAGACATACCCTCGAAATCCTATCCACTGTCGCGAAAAAAATTTGAGAATGTGTGAAATGTTTCGACCGGAGTAAAAAATTTCGAATCGTTCTGAAAATATTATTTTCAGTTCCGAGGGTCGACTACAATAATTTTTGGTGAATAGACATACCCTCGAAATTCTGCGCATTTTCTAGAAAAAAATTCGAGAAGAGGCTGAAATTTTTCGAGAAAATTAAAAAATTTCGAATCGTACTGAAAAAATTATTTTCAGTTCTAGGCGTCGATTACAATCATTTTTGGTGAATAGACATACCAACGAAATCCTGCGCATTTTCTAGAAAAAAATTCGAGAAAATGCTGAAATTTTTCGCGATAATTAAAAAATTTCAAATCGTCGTGGAAAAATTATTTTTAGTTGCAGGAGTCAATTACTATCATTTTTTTCATTAGACATACCCTCAAAATCCTATCCACTTTCAAGCGAAAAAATTTGAGAATGTGTGAAATGTTTCGACGGGAGAAAAATTTCTGAATCGTTCTGAAAATATTATTTTCAGTTCCGAGGGTCGACTACAATAACTTTGGTGAATAGACATACCCTCGAAATTCTGCGCATTTTCTAGAGAAAAATTCGAGAAGATGCTGAAATTTTTCGAGAAAATTAAAATTTCGAATCGTTCTGAAAAAATTATTTCCAATTCCGAGGGTCGATTACAATAATTTTTGGTGAATAGACATACCCTCGAGATCCTGCGCATTTTCTAGAAAAAAATTCGAGCAGATGCTGAAATTTTTCGCGATAATTAAGAAACTTCAAATCGTCGTGGAAAAATTATTTTTAGTTGCAGGAGTCAATTACTATCATTTTTTTTCTTTAGACATACCCTCAAAATCCTATCCACTTTCTCGAAAAAATTTGAGAATGTGTGAAATGTTTCGACGGGAGAAAAAAATTTCGAATCGTTCTGAAAATATTATTTTCAGTTCCGAGGGTCGATTACAATAATTTTTGGTGAATAGACATACACTCGAAATTCTGCGCATTTTCTATAAAAAAATTCGAGAAGATGCTGAAATTTTACGAGAAAATTAAAAAATTTCAAATTTTTCCGGAAAAATTATTTTCGGTTGCAGTGGTCAGTTACAGTCATTTTTGGCGAATAGAGATACCCACGAAATCCCACGCACTTGTGATAGAAGAATTCAAGTAGGTACTGAAGTTTTTCGGCGAAATTCAAACATCAAATCGTTCTAAAACAATTATTTTTGCTTGCAGGGGTCAATTACAATCATTTTTGGTAAAATAGAGATACCCTCGAAATCCTGCGCATTTTCTAGAAAAAATTCGAGGAAATGCTGAAATTTTTCGAGAAAATTAAAAATTTCAAATCGTTCCGGAAAAATTATTTTTTAGTTGCAGGAGTCAATTACTATCACTTTTTATCATTAGACATACCCACAAAATCCTATCCACTTTCGCGAAAAAATTTGAGAATGTGTCAAATGTTTCGACGGGAGAAAAAAATTTCGAATCGTTCTGAAAATATTATTTTCAGTTCCGAGGGTCGATTACAATAATTTTTGGTGAACAGACATACCCTCGAAATTCTGCGCATTTTCTAGAAAAAAATTCGAGGAGATGCTGAAATTTTTCGAGAAAATTAAAAAATTTCAAATCGTTCCGGAAAAATTATTTTTAGTTGCAGAAGTCAATTACTATCATTTTTTTCATTAGACATACCCTCAAAATCCTATCCACTTTCGCGAAAAAAATTTGAGAATGTGTGAAATGTTTCGACGGGAGCTAAAAATTTCGAATCGTTCTGAAAATATTATTTTCAGTTCCGAGGGTCGATTTCAATAATTTGTGGTGAATAGACATACCCTCGAAATTCTGCGCATTTTCTAGAAAAAAATTCGAGAAGATGCTGAAATTTTTCGAGAAAATTAAAAAATTTCGAATCGTTCTGAAAAAATTATTTCCAATTCCGAGAGTCGATTACAATAATTTTTGGTGAATAGACATACCCTCGAAATCCTGCGCATTTTCTAGAAAAAAATTAGAGCAGATGCTGAAATTTTTAGCGATAATTAAAAAATTTCAAATCGTCGTGGAAAAATTATTTTTAGTTGCAGGAGTCAATTACTTTCATGTTTTTTCATTAGACATACCCTTAAAATCCTATCCACTTTCGCGAAAAAATTTGAGAATGTGTGAAATGTTTCGACGGGAGAAAAAAATTTCGAATCGTTCTGAAAATATTATTTTCAGTTCCGAGGGTCGATTTCAATAATTTGTGGTGAATAGACATACCCTCGAAATTCTGCGCATTTTCTAGAAAAAAATTCGAGAAAATGCTGAAATTTTTCGAGAAAATTATAAAATTTCAAATCGTTCCGGAAAAATTATTTTTAGTTGCAGGAGTCAATTACTATCATTTTTTTTCATTAGACATACCCTCAAAATCCTATCCACTTTCGCGAAAAAAATTTGAGAATGTGAAATGTTTCGACGGGAGAAAAAAATTTCGAATCGTTCTGAAAATATTATTTTCAGTTCCGAGGGTCGACTACAATAATTTAGGTGAATAGACATACCCTCGAAATTCTGCACATTTTCTAGAAAAAAATTCGAGAAGATGCTGAAATTTTTCGAGAAAATTAAAAAATTTCGAAACGTACTGAAAAAATTATTTTCAGTTCTGGGCGTCGATTACAATAATTTTTGGTGAATAGACATACCAACGAAATCCTGCGCATTTTCTAGAAAAAAATTCGAGCAAATGCTGAAATTTTTCGCGATAATTAAAAAATTTGAAATCGTCGTGGAAAAATTATTTTTAGTTGCAGGAGTCAATTACTATCATTTTTTTTCATTAGACATACCCTCAAAATCCTATCCACTTTCGCGAAAAAATTTGAGAATGTGTGAAATGTTTCGACGGGAGAAAAAAATTTCGAATCGTTCTGAAAATATTATTTTCAGTTCCGAGGGTCGATTTCAATAATTTTTGGTGAATAGACATACCCTCGAAATTCTGCGCATTTTCTAGAAAAAAATTCGAGAAATGCTGAAATTTTTCGAGAAAATTAAAAAATTTCGAATCGTACTGAAAAAATTATTTTCAGTTCCGGGGGTCGATTACAATAATTTTTGGTGAATAGACATACCCCCGAAATCCTGCGCATTTTCTAGAGAAAAATTCGAGCAGATGCTGAAATTTTTCGCGATAATTAAAAAATTTCAAATCGTCGTGGAAAAATTATTTTTAGTTGCAGGAGTCAATTACTATCATTTTTTTCATTAGACATACCCTCAAAATCCTATTCACTTTCGCGAAAAAATTTGAGAATGTGAAATGTTTCGACGGGAGAAAAAAATTTCGAATCGTTCTGAAAATATTATTTTCAGTTCCGAGGGTCGATTTCAATAATTTTTGGTTAATAGACATACCCTCGAAATTCTGCGCATTTTCTAGAAAAAAATTCGAGAAATGCTGAAATTTTTCGAGAAAATTAAAAAATTTCGAATCGTACTGAAAAAATTATTTTCAGTTCCGGGGGTCGATTACAATAATTGTTGGTGAATAGACATACCCTCGAAATCCTGCGCATTTTCTAGAAAAAAATTCGAGCAGATGCTGAAATTTTTCGCGATAATTAAAAAATTTCAAATCGTCGTAGAAAAATTATTTTTAGTTGCAGGAGTCAGTTACTATCATTTTTTCATTAGACATACCCTCAAAATCCTATCCACTTTCGCGAAAAAATTTGAGAATGTGTGAAATGTTTCGACGGGAGAAAAATTTCGAATCGTTCTGAAAATATTATTTTCAGTTCCGAGGGTCGATTTCAATAATTTTTGGTGAATAGACATACCCTCGAAATTCTGCGCATTTTCTAGAAAAAAACTCGAGAAGATGCTGAAATTTTTCGAGAAAATTAAAAAATTTCGAATCGTACTGAAAAAATTATTTTCAGTTCCGGGGGTCGATTACAATAATTTTTGGTGAATAGACATACCCTCGAAATCCTGCGCATTTTCTAGAAAAAAATTCGAGCAGATGCTGAAATTTTTCGCGATAATTAAAAAATTTCAAATCGTCGTGGAAAAATTATTTTTAGTTGCAGAAGTCAATTACTATCATTTTTTTTCATTAGACATACCCTCAAAATCCTATCCACTTTCGCGAAAAAATTTGAGAATGTGTGAAATGTTTCGACGGGATAAAAAAATTTCGAATCGTTCTGAAAATATTATTTTCAGTTCCGAGGGTCGACTACAATAATTTTTGGTGAATAGACATACCCTCGAAATTCTGCGCATTTTCTAGAAAAAAATTCGAGAAGATGCTGAAATTTTTCGCGATAATTAAAAAATTTCAAATCGTCGTGGAAAAATTATTTTTAGTTGCAGGAGTCAATTACTATCATGTTTTTTCATTAGACATACCCTCTAAATCGTATCCACTTTCGCGAAAAAATTTGAGGATGAGTGAAATGCTTCGACGGGAGACAAAAATTTCGAATCGTTCTGAAAATATTATTTTCAGTTCCGAGGGTCGATTTCAATAATTTTTGGTGAATAGACATACCCTCGAAATTCTGCGCATTTTCTAGAAAAAATTCGAGAAGATGCTGAAATTTCTCGAGAAAATTAAGAAATTTCGAATCTTACTGAAAATATTATTTTCTGTTCTGTGCGTAGATTACAATAATTTTTGGTGAATAGACATACCAACGAAATCCTGCGCATTTTCTAGTAAAAAATTCGAGCAGATGCTGAAATTTTTCGAGATAATTAAAAAATTTCAAATCGTCGTGGAAAAATTATTTTTAGTTGCAGGAGTCAATTACTATCATTTTTTATCATTAGACATACCCTCAAAATCCTATCGACTTTCGCGAGAAAAATTTGAGAATGTGTGAAATGTTTCGACGGGAGAAAAAAATTTCGAATCGTTCTGAAAATATTATTTTCAGTTCCGAGGGTCGATTACAATAATTTTTGGTGAATAGACATACCCTCGAAATTCTGCGCATTTTCTAGAAAAAAATTGGAGAAGATGCTGAAATTTTTCGAGAAAATTAAAAAATTTCGAATCGTACTGAAAAAATTATTTTCGGTTGCAGTGGTCAATTACTGTCATTTTTTATCATTAGACATACACTCAAAATCCTATCCACTTTCGCGAAAAAAATTTGAGAATGTGTGAAATGTTTCGACGGGAGAAAAAAATTACGAATCGTTCTGAAAATATTATTTTCAGTTCCGAGGGTCGATTACAATAATTTTTGGTGAATAGACATACCCTCGAAATTCTGCGCATTTTCTAGAAAAAAATTCGAGAAGATGCTGAAATTTTTCGAGAAAATTAAAAAATTTCTAATCGTTCTGAAAAAATTATTTCCAATTCCGAGGGTCGATTACAATAATTTTTTGTGAATAGACATACCCTCGAAATCCTGCGCATTTTCTAGAAAATAATTCGAGCAGATGCTGAAATTTTTCGCGATAATTAAAAAACTTCAAATCGTCGTGGAAAAATTATTTTTAGTTGCAGGAGTCAATTACTATCATTTTTTTTCATTAGACATACCCTCAAAATCCTATCTGTTGATGAGGTCAGGATAATAAACATAGACACAAAAACGAACAAAACGTGAATTTATATAAAAGCAAAACTATGGCAGTACATAACCGTTCCGTAGGAGATGAGAATATATAATGCGACGGTCGCTCGTCGCAGCGAAACATTTGAGACAAAACAATTTGTTCTAACTGGATCACTCTCAGCAGGCACTGAATGTAAATGTATCCAGTGCCTAAGAAATATTATCGACCTTTTTCTTAACACTTCCCCTCGAAGGTACTGGACTACTGGATTTCTTCTGTAACATCCTAGTCAGTCCCAGATGACTGACGCAGCTCTCGTGCTTCGGTTTGCTGAGCGCCTTGGTTAGCACGTCGGCTGGCATGTTCTCAGAAGCGATGTGTTGAATATCCACCAGTCCTGAATCGACGGCCTCGCGAACGAAATGATGCCGGATGTCTATGTGTTTGGTCCGAGCGTGGAAAACTGGATTACCTGCAAGTTTCTGAGCTCCAAAATTATCATTTGACAATTTAATAACGTCCACTCTCTCGCCGAGCTCGCGTAGGAAACGGCGAAGATAGACAGCCTCTTGGTTGCCTCGCTGAGTGCCATATACTCAGCTTCGGTTGAAGATAGAGCTACAGTCCGCTGCTTCTTCGAATCCCACGTTACGCACCCGCCATTCATAATGAATGCATACCCGGTAAATGACCTCCTGTCATCGGTACACCCAGCCCAATCCGCATCCACGAATCCTTCTATCGGCCGTTCGTCGCGCCGGTAGGTGATGCCCAGGTCTGCTGTTCCTCGTAAATACCGCAGAACCCGCTTTGCTGCCATCCAGTGAGTCTTTCCAAAACACTCGCTGAACTGGCTCAGCAAGCTCGCTGCATGGGCCACGTCCGGCCGCGTTGCTACGGAGAGATACAACAAAGCTCCGACTAACTCACGATAAGGCGGCTTCGGTCCATCGTATTGGGCCCAGACTTCCGTTTTCGTCAATTTGTACCCACGTCAAGAGGGGTCGAAAGCGGATTCGCGTTCTCCATCCCGAAACGTCGCAAGATATCGCGAATATAGGTCTTCTGGGTCAGCCTGATACCGTCTTGGCTCCTCTCGAAATCTATACCTAGGCACCGGTTAAGATCACCAAGTTCCTTCATCTGAAAACTTTTATTCAACTCGATCCCAAAATTAGTGACTTTAGTCAGATTTCGAGACATGATGAGAATATCATCGACGTATACAACGATCATCAGCAGATCGTCTCCGTCGCCCTTCAAATAAAGACACGGATCTCCTTTGCAGGAATAGCTCCAAGATTTCGAAGCTCCTTTTCCAGCCGCTTGTTCCAGGCACGTCCGGCCTGCTTAAGTCCGTATAAGGCCTTCCTCAGACGACACACCTTATCTCCGCTCATCAGTCTCTTCAAAGTGATCCTCGCATCGTTCGACGTTGACTCCTTCCTGAGAATGTATCGAAGAGTGTCTTCAACCTTCTCCGGAACTTCCATAAAGATTTCCTCTTCTAGTACACCATTCAAGTATGCAGTGGTCACGTCGCACTGCCTAATGTGCATTCCTCTGCGAGCCGCCAGAGCAATCGCCAAGCGAAACGTTCCCAGACGCGCTACGGGAGCATAAGTCTCGTGAAAATCTCTTCCCGGCTGCTGGGAAAAACCTCTCGCAACAATCCTGGCTTTCCGTTTTTCCAGGGCTCCGTTGGTCCCGAACTTGTTTCGAAGCACGAAACGGCTCCCAACGACACTGCGCCCCTTCGGCCTATCTACAATCTCCCAGGTTTTGTTACATAAAACGACTTCAACTCACTCGCCATGGCTTCCATCCATTCGTTCGACTCTGGACTCGACAACGCTTCTGTTAATGGAATCTCTCCGACCATCGCCTCTTCGACCATCGACTTCGATTCGACCATCTGTAAAACTCTACATTCTGCGGCGTCGGCAGTAGTAGATTCGACCACTTCTTCTTCCTCTTCGTCCTCGACGGTTGAATCGACCTCGATCATGTTGTAATCTTTTCTCGGTCTTCCTCGTCTCCCCGTCATTACTTTTCGTGGCCTCCCTCTGCCTCGCCTCGAAGTCGATGGTTGCTGACGATTTACATCTCTATCCTCGATCGCTGAAACAGAAGACGTAGGAGAGTCATACCTCGTATTTGATTCGCGATCGATTGGCTCTTCCGGAATCTTCGTCAATGGGAAATCGTAACCCAAATACTCCGCAGTATCTTCGCAGTTCTCCATAGGAGTCGAATGCGGGCTAGTTTGAACACCAACTTTCTCCAAGAACTTTATGTCGCGGGATACCACGATTCTCCTTTCGTTAGAGATCCAGACTCGATAGCCCTTAGATTCTCGCTGTATCCAACAAGAACGCCCTTCTTGGATCGAGACTCAAGCTTACTTTTGTTGTGGCTCCTGTCCAAATCATGTACATCGCAGCCGAATCGTCGCATGTAACCCACGTTAGGAGCCTTTCCGTACCATGCCTCGTACGGCGTTCTTCCGTGCAGTCTACTCGTGGGACATCGGTTCCGAATAAAATTCGCCGTATTCACGGCCTCTGCCCAAAAATATGGTGGCAAACCTGACTCGATAAGAAGACACCTTGCCATCTCCATTAGGGTTCGATTCCGTCTTTCGGCTACCCCGTTCTGTTCCGGGCTGTAAGGAACCGTCAAGCGCCGCGTTATCCCGTGCTTTCGAAGAAGATCGTCAAACTTCGTGTTCACATATTCCAAGCCGTTGTCCGTTCGAAGAGTCTTCACTTTCTTCCCGGGTTTCTACGAGTACCCTGTACTCTTCGAATTTCTGGCGCGCCTGGTTCTTGTGCTCGACGAATCTTATCTCACACCATCCTGTGCAGTCGTCGATAAACGTCACAAAGTAACGACTTCTTCCAATGGATACGTTCCTCATTGACCACAAACATCCGAGTGAACCAGATCGCCCAGGCTGGACACCCTCTCAGACATCCTGAGGAAAGGAAGACGAGACATCTTCCCTTAATACATACCTCGCAGACAAATTTCTTGCTCAGGTCCCCACTTGCACTCCCTGAATTGCGCCATTTTTGAGTGCATTGCGAAGCGACTCCTGGTTCAAGTGTCCGAGACGAATATGCCATCTTCCAGCGAATCTGCTCGACGTACAAGCTGCTCTCCCTTGTTCGTTGACCACCTTGCAGTTGTCCTCGTTGCCACGGACGTAGTACAGGCCGTTCGTTCGTTCCGCGACCAGAATCACGCTTCCCGCGTCGTCGACCACCTTGGTTTCGTGCTTGTCAAAAATTACGCGATATCCCTTATCGGTGATTCGACCGACCGACACGAGATTTGTTCGGAGATCCGGCACATATAGAGTCTCGTGAAAACGAATTGTTCTTTCACTCCCGTTTATGTTCGTCGCGAATGGAACGATTCCTTGCGTTTCTATTTCCGCGCACGCACTATTTGCCATATTTATGCGTCCACGCTTCCAAGCGGCAACTTTCGTAAATGCACGGGCATCGTTACAAATATGGGATGTACACCCACTGTCGATACACCAATCACCCCCATACGACCGTTCATACGTCTGTAAAACCTCGTCGCGTTCTTCCGCGCCCGACACGGCGTACAAACTCACGTCCTCGGCGCGTCTAACTGTCTGATTCGCGGACCGACCTTTCGCGTCACAGTCCCTCGCAAAATGTCCGTACTTGTGGCTCCTAAAACACTTCACTTTACCCTTTGGATTTTGAGACTGAGACTCCCTTTTCCAATTGTAACTGCTTTTCTTGTTTACGGATTTCCCGGCCACCATTGCATTTTGACTAGGAACACTTCGGCCTTCCTTGCGCGATTCGTACTCCTCCAATATTTTTATACGTAACGTTTCAGGCGATGGAAGATCGTCTCGCGACACAATTGCGCACCGAAAGTTTTCAAAACTATCAGGCAAGCTTCGAAGAAGCATTACCGTCAACAAATCTGGAACTATCCTTATGTCCATGTCAGCTAACTTATCGACGATGTCTAAAAACTCTTGCGTACTTTTACGCGCATCATCACCGTCTCCCATTCTATGTGAAATTAGACGATTTAATAGAGCTGCTTTACGAACCGGACCTTTCGATTGGTGAATCTCTTCCAACTTCAGCCAGATCTCTCGTGCTGTCGTGCACGACTTCACTGTCTTGATTTCCGACGGGCTTATCGACAATATGATGTCCGATTGCGCTTTCAAATCCCCTTGAATCCAACCGGTCGCGGCAGCGTCGGCTGCAGGCCTCGCAAAATCGCCGCTTACGTAACCCCAGGCGTCGGTTTTTATTAAAAACGCCCGCAGTTGGATTCTCCCGTTATCATAATTGTCTTTACCGAGTTGCTCAAGACGTACTGCACTTCCCGTATTCATTTTGAACGTTCACTTGGCGAAAGAAACGAGAAATAAGAACAAACCGCACTTTCCGAGCTACGCGTGTCTAAGAAATTTATTTTCAGCGTATACTTTCGCGTTTCCTGGGCCCATAACCTGTTGATGAGGTGAGGATAATAAACATAGACACAAAAACGAACAAAACGTGAATTTATATAAAAGCAAAACTATGGCAGTACATAAACGTTCCGTAGGAGATGAGAATATATAATGCGACGGTCGCTCGTCGCAGCGAAACATTTGAGACAAAACAATTTGTTGTAACTGGATCACTCTCAGCAGGCACTGAATGTAAATGTATCCAGTGCCTAAGAAATATTATCGACCTTTTTCTTAACACTATCCACTTTCGCGAAAAAAATTTGAGAATGTGTGAAATGTTTCGACGGGAGAAACAAATTTCGAATCGTTCTGAAAATATTATTTTCAGTTCCGAGGGTCGATTTCAATAATTTTTGGTGAATAGACATACCCTCGAAATTCTGCGCATTTTCTAGAAAAAATTCGAGAAGATGCTGAAATTTTTCGAGAAAATTAAGAAATTTCGAATCGTACTGAAAATAATTTTCAGTTCCGGGGGTCGATTACAATAATTTTTGGTGAATAGACATACCAACGAAATCCTGCGCATTTTCTAGAAAAATATTCGAGCAGATGCTGAAATTTTTCGCGATAATTAAAAATTTCAAATCGTCGTGGAAAAATTATTTTTTAGTTGCAGGAGTCAATTACTATCATTTTTTTTCATTAGACATACACTCAAAATCCTATCCACTTTCGCGATAAATTTTTAGGATTTGTGAAATGTTTCGACTGTATAAAAAAATTTCGAATCGTTCTGAAAATATTATTTTCAGTTCCGAGGGTCGACTACAATAATTTTTGGTGAATAGACATACCCTCGAAATTCTGCGCATTTTCTAGAAAAAAATTCGAGAAGATGCTGAAATTTTTCGGAGAAAATTA